>PNEQ01045887.1:0-71198 GCA_003012365.1 Medauroidea extradentata
TTTTTTTTTTTTTTTTTTTTTTTTTTTTTTTTTTTTTTTTTTTTTTTTTTTTTTTTTTTTTTTTTTTTTTTTTTTTTTTTTTTTTTTTTTTTTTTTTTTTTTTTTTTTTTTTTTTTTTTTTTTTTTTTTTTTTTTTTTTTTTTTTTTTTTTTTTTTTTTTTTTTTTTTTTTTTTTTTTTTTTTTTTTTTTTTTTAGTGTGGCAGTATTACTCTGACAGTGCGGATATACTCAATTTGTTAACTGTTATTGCGCTAATATACCACATTTATGAACTTTGGTCCTTCGCCCAAACAGTTCTACAAAATTTTAAGCAATTACCTTTTAATAATTTCAATATTTCCTTAAAGATTAATAATATTCTTGTAGCCTAATTACGATCGCGTCGATATTAAAAAACCAACATTCCAGTTTGTTATGTGCTGTTTCTGTTTCAAACGGTAAAACTTTTGAGAACACTAAAGAAAACAATGACGATGTCATTTCAACTACAATAATTAATTTCAAAATACTGCATCTGTTTTTTCCATATTTCGAAGCGCGAACATAATAAATTTCCAACTGCTTTTGTATCAATGAAATTTAAACCTTTATGAACGTGCTTTGCTAAAGTCTAACTGAGAACCACACGTGATCTCAACCCTGAAACCGAAATAAATATTAATAAATACATATTTATAAATTATATGGATGAATACTGGTACTTTGTTAGTATTACATTCGGCGACTACTTCGTGATAAAGCAATTGCCAAAGGTACAATTTCATAAAATGCGTAAATGACAATTACTGCTGTTAAAATTACGTTTAAAATCAACCATTTATGGGATATTTCTGTGGCTGAAATGCTTGTGAACAAAGTACGTGCATGACAAATACTAAAACCAATAAACAAAAGCATTTAAAGCCATAAACATTAAACGAACAGCAGTTTGCATCGTTCAAACATATCGCAGTCGATAACGACGATATAATACGGCAAAAGGGTTGTAATGTCATCTGTGATAGGTATTATTAAATTTCTGCGTTTTCCCGCCGCCAAATAACATTCAGATTTTTTGTTGGATTAGGCTGGTGCGAAGGGGTGGGGGTGGGGTGAGATGCTGCCAGAACCACCGGGTACATTAACGAGCATGTTAAAACAGCATAACGCTTATTTTTTGTGGTGTTTTGTGACGGGAAATATGTTTTTCTTCGGTGTCGCTTTAATGAATGTCCGTCCATTACCAAGGTAATTAGTGGTCCAACTGTATGAACTTCCAGCGTACAAACCACAATGGTTATGGCTGCAGATAGATTATCAGAGAGCCGAAATATCTGTAGTACAAATATGAACGCGACCTGGTTGTTCTTCTAATTTAAAGAGAAGTTGAAATTCCCCTTATATCGGTAAAAAAAAAAAAAAAAAAAAAAAAAAAAAAAAAAAAAAAAAAAAAAAAAAAAAAAAAAAAAAAAAAAAAAAAAAAAAAAAAAAAAAAAAAAAAATCAGATAAAAATACTTTTATAAATTTGAATTCAGAAAGCGTATCACTGAAAACCACTATTCATAAATTTCTCATGTTGTTATTAGTTAAAACGAACAGTAAGAAACTCGGAGCATTTGAAATTGCATGAACTTATATTTAATATACATTATAAACAATTTAATTATTTGTTAGGGAAAGATTTTAATTTTAATTGGTCTATTAAAAATCAATATTTTAAATGACATTTCCTTTGAAATATCTCTATAGCCCGCTAGTAAAAGTATTATAATATTAAGCCACGGCCAATCCTGAAGGCAACGAAAGCTTACACTTCAGTCGGTTCATAATACACAAGGTACAGTACGTACTAGAATGTAAGTTAAACTTGGCATATTACTACAATTAATCAAACTGAGTAAATTTAATCAAGGGTAATTAATATTATGTTAATTTTTAGTTTATGTTCACTTTTTCATATTTTTAATTTGTAATTTTAAAATTTGAAGTTTACGAGAAAATTAAGAAAATCTTTCATCATTCATCTGTATTCAAGGTGTCCACCTATATCCGACTGGCTGTCTCTCCCCTCTTCTCTCTGTCCCTCTCTCTCTCTCTCTCTCTCTCTCTCTCTCTCTCTCGATACGTACATAATTGACTAACAATAAAAAATGAATATTTGGAAAAAACTAGATTAGTAAGCTATACAGGAGTTTAAGGTTAACAAAAAATTATTTGACTTGTATTATTTGTTAACATTTATGTAATGTCACATTGTCATTTATTACCTGCATCGAAATATGAACGAAAAAGTTACGGTGACAAGAATGGCGCTTAATCGAAAATTGTTATTATTTTTAATTTTTTGTATTTGTACGATATGCAGGAAGTTTTGTAGACGTACATTATGACTACTTTTACTGTTATTAAATTTGTTTAGGTCAAATAGCTGTTTTATAATGACATGTCAAAGCCCAAATTTGAATAAAATGGTTCTAATACTTTAAAACTAAATCAACTGACTTAAAAAAACTAAAAAGATTCACACTGAACAATGATGTTGTTGGCAACAAGGAATCCTTTATAAATCCAAAAATAAGAATTTTTTTTTTGCTTTTATATAGGATAATTTTTAGCCTAAAACTTCGTTATTAAGTGTGAAATTTTTCAGTTCGGTACGTCAGTTGGTTTTCCTTTAATGCATAAATCCGTTTTATGCAATTTTCTTAAATGTCACCATAAAAAACTATGAAAACTAAACACATTCACAATGCATGTCCACAAAACAAACCATATTTCGCACAAAAATAAACATTTTGAAGAAAATTTTTAATTTTCTGTCACTCACCTCCTTAATGTACTTAAGACATAATTGCAGCCTTTAAACTACGTGTTGTATTAATTGTAATAACATTGTTGTACTTGTAAAGTTCGTACATTTAGAAATCAATAAAAGTACATTTTTCGAAATGTTTAAGACATTTCAAAATACTCAACTTCTAGCAATGTATTGGACAAAATAATTGTTTTCTACGGACTTAGCCTAAGTGATGAGGAACAATTCAGTCTTGGCAGTCAGCAAACGTAGGCTAATACGAAATACAGTCCAACAGCTACATCTTACGGACACTGGGGAGAGAGGTGAAAAGAGCACGAACACTAGGAGGCAGCTGAGCAAAGCTACGGGGAACAGACAATAGAATAGGATGTTTCTGTGTCAGCCTCGTCGACTCTATCTCCGTCTGCCGAAATCATAGTGGTTGTTAATCACGTAGTGAAGGTTGCACATAAATAGGAGTTATTGAATATTCAGTAATATTCCAGTGGTTTTCACAGATTTTGGTTGGATCAGTTTAAAATTGTTTAACCAGAGAAAAACCAGTGCAAAATCAGTGAATACTTACTGATTCACTTTTGGAATGTTGGCACTATAAATCAGTATTAGTGAATATTCACAGACTTGCCAGTGGTTTTCTATTGAGTCAATATGTTTAAACTGCTCCACCCAGAGTCTGTGAAAAACCACTGGAATACTTGTGAATATTCACTAATTCATATTTATAGTGTAAAATTAGTGGATAGAGAGCAATGGTTTCAAAATAAGTTTTAAAATGTTTTCAGTTTACCCTGAACTGCGCATGTTTGTGTGAGGAGAGCCAGGTTGTAAGGTTGGCAGGCATGTCCTGGCTCGGTTGGGCAAGTAACAATACCGCGGGTCCAATTACTTGCAGCCGGCGCCCCAGACGCCCACGGCTGGTACTGCTTGGCCGACGTAAATCCTGCTCTCAAGCGAGCAGATATGAGGGCCGGCCAGCTCACCGGGCCTGATTAAAAATGGAAATAACGTTTCCTCGGGTGAAAAACTCTACCGATCGCAGCAGCAGCTCCCTTGGTGAGACCGCTTTTCAGTTAGCACCGGACTTATTAATAAATAATGTTCTCAAATTGCTCCGGGAGCCAGATACCGCAGGAAATTACGCCGAGGCGAAGGAACCACTGTTTAAATTACTTCTCTGTTAGTTTGCCACCTCGTACCGCCGTAGCTCAACAACCGACCAACATCCCTTCACTGCGTCCGTGAAGTGTAAATGAATAGCCTTAATTATAATAATAAATTATTAAAATTGGAAATGCTGAAGTGAATTCCTTATACCTTATGATTGTACCAACTGGAGAAAAAATACCATGCTTTACTAGAAAAACTGATATATTGAAATAGAACATAAAATACAAGTACAAAATAATTCAACTTAAATTTTACTGACTGACAGACGTTATAACGATAGAAAATATATGAACTATAGACGCAAGAAGACGCATTTTGGCTCTATTACTTCGAAGAAATCCTCTAGTAACCATAATCTGTAATTTGTTTATCTGAAACCTATTTATGTTTCTCAGTATAAGTTTACAGTTATAGTACAAAATGAAACGTGTGCTTTATTATTTAATTTTTTTTTTTGTTTTCAGAATTGTGTCAATGAATTATAAAATAAAATAATGAAGTCAGCAAAAGGAAAATCTACAAAAATGTACGTGTGGTAAATTTGGTATTATACCTTCTTACGTAGATTAAAATGTTAATGTACGTGCATAGACACCTGCCTACGTCGGTTTAATTGACCCACTTGTCACGCCCGAGCAGGATCACTTACGTGCCAGCGTCCTTGCGTCGCGCATACGATAACTGTTGAATATTCATATTTAGACGAGACAGGTTTTGCAGTTCGTAAACACACATTCGATATCAACTTATTTTCTTGACATCTCCATATGTTTTGAAAACTCTAGCTTTCCGGTCATTTAACTTACGTTTTTCGGGAATTTTTGTTGACGAGATGCTACGACGCCAGCACGTAATGTCACTGCATAGGACTGAACAGTCTGTCTGCTAATCTGACACGAGTATTCGGGTATCAAGCAAATGATTTTTTTTTAAGTTAATTCATCGGTATTTCCGTGAAACTGTGAGTACCGCACTAAACACAGAAAAAACAAGATGTTACCTGCATAACTGATAAGCCTACATACCTTAAAATATGTGCAAATTAACCCTGAGAGTTAAAATCAATACCGTAATTTAGGAATATTAAATTATAATAACTATTTAGACGTATGATTCACGATATGTACCAAAGATAAGTAGGCTTGCTAAGTAAAATGCGAGTAACAAGTTTAACAAAGTGGGGGAAAAATTCTCTAACAATTTGCCTTTCTATAAAAATAAAGCCGCCATTTTCCAAATAACACAGATGGATGAACGAAATATACAATTGTCAAGTCAGGTTTGTATGCAGTATATGTGTACCAAGTTTGGTGAAGTTCTGAAAAATTTTCTCTGAGGTATGTGACAGTATGCTAAAATATAAAAATCGTCGCTATTTTGAAAATATGAACATAGAATAAACGAAATACACAAAAGTTATGTCAACATTGTGTGTACCAACTTAAATTAAATTCTAAAGTACGGTTCCTCAGATATCTAGTTTGATCGAAAAAATGTTAAACTGGCCGCCATTTTGAAAATATGAATATTTCGTTGACAAAATATATAAAATGATCTTTTAACGATTCTTGCAATGGGTTCGTAATATGAACATGAAAAGTTTATTTGACATACGGCATTGCGAGTTAATGTCTCCGTATTACAAAAAATTCCACAATAAAAAAAAGAAGAAAACTATTAAGCTGTAGTCAACATAAATGAAACCTACAGATAATTCCTGCAAGGAATATAGTCATATTCCAGAAGACGATACAAGGAAAAGAGCAGATATATATAACACAAAATTAATTCCTAAGTGGAATATAGTCGACTGGAGATGGATAATGTATGAAAGTAAAGTCAGAATACAAAGTTCTATATGTGTTCAAAGTTTGATGAGATTAGGTCAATTAGTTCAAAAGTATTTAGGAGATACACACGGACAAACACACAGACAGAAAGGTGATCTCATAAACCTACTTTTTCCTTCGGAAAGTGGGCTAAAAACTGTTACTCAAACTATTAATAATCGGACTATATACGTGTATGGGTGAGGTCCTTTAACTACCTGTTTCGGCTTAACAAGACATCCTTAAAATCTTACACACACACAGATATATATATATATATATATATATATATATATATATATATATATATATATATATATAATACAGGACGAGGAACATACAGTGTTACAGAGCAATAGCACTTAAACTAGTGATCATATCCACAAATAATTCGACAAAAGTTTCAGTGTTAGAGAAGACTGTCATACTGGGGCACCATATTTTTATATCCGTGGAGCCGCTGAAGCTACTGCTTGGTCAACTAGTACCAAGTATAATTTTTTTAATGAAATTAGCACCGGTTTGACGACGAATTCAGCGACCTACAACACAAAATAATTTAGTGACGCACCCAAAGGTATATGTTAGTCACGCATTGCCTTCTAATGTGAATACATTGTATCGCGAAAATGAATTATTTTCAAGAATCATTTGATATGTTGATGTTGTTGGGGGAATGCCCTAAAAACTACACAAACAGCCAGGATTTGTATGCAGCACATTATCCGGATAGGCAACAAAATTTGCACATGTCTTTTAAGCGATGAGCTGACCGTTTCTGTCACTTCGGTACAGAGAAACAAACACGAGTCTGACGTCGACCGTTTGTGAATGAAAACAATGCGGCTGCTTTCGTAGTCTTTGCTGCACCAAATCCACATGCGAGCAGCAGGCAAATGAGATGAGAGGGTGGAATTAGTCAGCGATCTGTATTAAGAATCTTACATCAACACAAGTTCCATCCGTATCTTATGTCATTATATCAGGAATTGTACGGCAATGATTTCATAAATCGTTACAATTTCTGTAATTTGATTCGTAGACAAATGCGCACAGATGTCTCCTTTTTGGGTCATGTGTTCTTTTCTGATGAATCTAACTTCACAAATACGGGATTTGTGAATAGGCATAACATGCATTATTGGCAAACGAGAACCCTTGGTGGATGAGAACTGTACCATTTCAACATATGTGGTCCGTTAATTGTTGGTGCGGCATATTCGGGGATCATGACATTGGTCCATATTTTTGAAGGTCGCTTGACTAAGCAAGCTTACACAAACTTTCTGCACAATGTACTGCCTCAATTACTGGAAGACGTGCCTTTGTATGATCGCATGAACATGTGGATGCAACACGATGGTGCACCACCCCATTATGCGCTGTGTTCGAGAAATAGATTAATGGGATTTTTGGTGACAAGTGGATAGGACGAGGCAGCCGTGTAGCTTGGCCACCTCGTTCGCCAGGAGTCTTGTCACAGAAGGCGTAATTTCGGTAGCACCTACCACGTCTAACAACATGAAAGGAAGAATACGCCGAGAATGTACCGAAATTACACCACAAACGTTGGCTGACGTTCAACGGTCTTTTCATCAGCGAATAAACAACTTCTTACTAATTGAGGGTCATTACTTCGAGCTTCTTCTGAAGGTAGACCCAAACCACGGTTAGTGGATACATTGAGTGCGTCACTAAATGACCTTCTGTTGTGGCTCGCTGAATTCGTCGTCAAATCTGTACTAATGTCATCGAATAAAAGTTACGTGGTTTAATTTAACAAAGTGGAGTTGACCTTGACGTAGCTTCAGTGCCTCCACCGATAAAAACAGAGAGTGACCCAGTATGACGGCCTTCTGAAACACTGAAACTTTTGTCTGAAACATTTGTGGATATGATCACTAGTTTGAGTGCTATTGCTCTGTAATACTTTGTGCCTCACTCTGTATATATACATATATATATATATATATATATATGTGTGTGTGTGTGTGTGTGTGTGTGTGTCTGTGTCCATATGTATCTAATTAATAATTATTATTAAAAATTTACAGCCTCATAGGACCACTATAGTCTACAATTTTCTAAAAATGTTCTTCGATAAACACACACACTTATATCAATCTGTTCGTTAGCTATCATTTATGTGGTTCCAATTCCTGTCGGTTTCACATAGCTTGAATTCGGACGTCATTTGTCTTAGAGCAGATGTAAACTGATGTTTTCTCTTTTTAATTTTTGTAGAATCACATCATTATGTATACGTCTTACCCTGAATTCCATACGTGTATTAAATTTATTATTTTGATCGTGAAGGCGTAAGGATTAGCGTCTACCGTATTGTTATTATGGTAGTTATGCTTGTAATTTTGACTACAAATATAGTCAGTAGTCAACGATTTTGGCCCCGATAAGTCCGAGAGCACGGCTCTGTACGTAGTATACAGTTAGCATTGCTTGCTGATATTGCTTACAACTTATTTGTAACCACCTGAAGCTTAAAAACGACTTGCATCCTCCGGAAGTACTGGTCAACAATTGTAGAGTTGGCTGGAAATAAGGCTTCAGTGTGCTAAGGTCTCCCTTCCATCAAATAGTTTTTCTTGTTCCATAATGTCCTTAAGAGATACACACAAAAAATGTTATACCGATATCTCAGTTCTTCACCAAATTATGAATTTTTGTCTTGACCTGGACTGGTACCACTAAGCTATAAATAATTGCTGTTTTATCTTTGACTCTGTGTTTAGTAAGTATTAAACAGTACCGGTAGTGTAATGGAAGTAACTACTAATTATTGGAAGTAAGAGAAAATCATATGAGTTAGACGTAAAATAAAACAAGAACTAATTTCTCCTAAACATATACCTGCCATAATCTCGCAGTGCCATTTTCTTACTAAGGCCTTTAATACAACTAATTCCTCAATTAATTAAGACGTATAATAAAAATAATAGCAATACTAGCGTAAGAGTACGGTACCCATGTCCAGGATATCACACCCCGGAACGCAAACTTACCAATGGGCGCTCTTAGGCGTTTGTTTGCCTCGGAGGAGGACATGAACTCTCGACCATCGCATTCACCCGGTAAGATATCAAACGCTAACCTTCGAGGACCGACTCCGCAGGGAATTAAACCCGTATCCCTTTGTTGGGAGACGAGTCGTTTAACCACTTGTTCGCCGTGGAGAGGTGTAGGACTTAGAGGAGTCTTCGACGGTTTCGAATTGCCACCTTTGAAACGTGGGAACAGCGAAGCTATAAGAGCCGGTGTCCCACGCTTGACGAGAAGCATATCGCCTCTATTCACAGCGCGTCAAACTGGTGTGCAAGGTTTTCCTTCTAGTCTTTTTCTTATGAGACTTTAAGTGGTGACCACATTATTTTGAATAGTATGAAGTAAATATCAACGCGTGCCTCTCGCTTTGCACTTCACGAGTTCAGGTAATATTTTCGGAGTTACGACAGTCTAAAAGACCCGTTATTTTTGTAATTTTGAGAGGTCCGAAAATCACGCTTTCTGAATTTTTGAAAACATAGAAGCATAGTTTCAAGTGTGTGTTCTTTTCGTTTAGTTAAACATAATATGTATAATTTAAGCGGTTTTGTGTAAAAAGGAATACGCGTGACACTCTGCAACGCCATCCATGCGCCTGTCGAGGACTCCTCTTAAGAAGATAACATCTGTCTGTGCCATTTCAGATGGAAAAATAAAATAAATCTCCTTGCGAGAACTTAAAGAGTGCGTGGCAGATAAACAAACGCTGAAAACATCGATTGATTCCTACGCTTTTTTCGAAGCTAATATGGATAAAATACTCAATGACAATCGTAGATAATGGTATTTGCAAACTTTACGATTAAATATTTAACCAGAATTACTAATTCGTTACGCGTGATCTCTTGTGCCGCAGTTAAATGCACGATGTTCCGGCGTCAGAGATTGTGCCTCAGAAGTTCGTAACACTGGAAACAATTTTGTTTAAAACGTTGGCTAAAAGTATTGCCTAGGACTGCTATTGTTTAATTTTCGCAAATTGGCTTCAAGAAACCTACAGCTGTAGATTAATGATTTTAGTGTTCAATTATGTACCACGTCCTCTTAAGCAAAAATGAAAAATTCGAAGGTGGTATTTACTAAAATATTTTGCTGTATTACTTTGAAGCAATATCTGCAGCTATTACGCAGATTTGAATATTCAGTGTAGAAATCTTATGCGTGAAAATTTCTTCTATTACTGCATTAAAATTCGTTATTTTGGTTTAACTTAGCTGTAGTTAGAAAATTGTTTTCATCCTTTTGTAATTCTATTTATTTGAACAAATATGTCGACTCTCTTTTAATTTCAGTTATCTGGTTTTTTACTTAATTTAATTGAGTTATTTAGTATATTTTGAAGTGACTTTGCAGAAGGTAATAATTCAATTTAACTTTTAAGTTTTTTTACTTCTGTATAAGCTTGACAATCTGATTAAATTTGAAACGTTCTGGTAGTTCTGTGAAAATGTCTGTAGAAAAAACTTGGAAGGTTGGTACCATTATTTTAATATTTCTTTTGATTTCAGCTGTGCTGTCACTTGAACATTTCATTCGATACGCAATCGAATGTATTGCAATATTCGCCAGCCCCTACATAATGTAACAGCGAGTTAATTCTGCCTGGAGTATCTCCTGTCTCGTTACCACGTTGCCCGCCGACTCCACCCATTGCCTCCAACAACCAATGACAACGCAGTCGTGCTCGCGCCACCGTGTAATGGATTTAAAATCCCCGGGCGAGGACGCAGGGTCGGCAACATTACCAGCAGGTCTGCCAACCGTGACGACGTAGCGTTGTGCACCGATTCCCAGGGCCACAAGGGCCGGTGTGTTTTTTTTTTATTTCCTCTGCTGGGGCGACATCGCAATGCGCTCGGGGCTAATTTGGAATGTAGAATAATCCCCGGGATTCTAACCGCTCCTGTGGACAACACCCGAAAGTGCGATGTGGTCAGATATGTGTATGTGTTGACTATAAAGTCGTTGAGTTTGCCTTCTCGTTGGGCGCATTTGACTTTACAGATATCTGGAAGGAAATGAGCTACATGTGTGACCTAGGCATACTCATCAAGTTTCAACCCAGTCTGGAGGCACAAGCCACTTCCCTCAAAAAGTTAAACATAAATATTTAAATACAAAGTCAAGTATAATGTTGTAGCAGTGACGCAGTGTGGAATGTTTTAAGGTGTGCAATGACAATACACAGCACTGAGGTGCCTATTGAACCATTAGTCTGGTAGAGGCAGTTACAATCTACAGCCAGTAGTGTACATACATATGCTTTGAGATTTTTAAAAGTTTGTTGCAATGGGAGTTAATAATTACAATTTATGTTTTGTGGACATACACCATTGTTTATTTTTATTCTGATCAAACATATATTGAAAGACGAAGTGCAGAAAACACAGAAAAGGCACATAAAACAAACATACAAAAGCAAACCCAGAGGAATTTTGTCAGGTTTTGTTTATTAGACAGTAAGAATTGTAAAGATAGAATTCAGTCAAAAAACAAACATAACACCCAGACACAAAAGGCAGGCACAGAGAAAACCAGATTCCCAATATGAAAAAAAAAAAAATGGGAACTAGACAAAATAAAACAGTGAGAAATGTACAACAACCGAAAGACAAGGAACCAAAACGCAAGTTAAAACAACGGAAAAAGCAATGTTTTGGGAATTGCGATCTATTCCCATCTTCAGGCTGAGACACAGTTGGTCAGAACACGAAGATGCGAATGTCCCGTCCAGCTGTGCCTCAGCTTGAAGACGGGAAGATCGTAATTCCAAAACGTTGCTTTCTTCGTTGTTTTTAACTTATGCTGTGTTGTTTCTTGTATCATGGTGGTTGTCCACTGTACACTGTTATTTGTCTAATTCCAACTTGTTTTTAAATGTCAACTTCGTAAATTATCATTACCGTTTTGACCTGTGAGATCGAAGGTAGGTGATAAATTAACTATTGATTTAAGTTTCACATCGAAAATTATACACATCATTAAGCAAACCTTAACTTTTGAAAACCTATAAAGTGCAGATGAATGTCATGATTGGCTCTGGAATTCAAAACATTACCTCGAAAATTAATTTCGTACAGACGAGCATAAATACGGTATACCTAGGATACCTCCCTCGTAACTGGTGTGAAGTATTCTAGCCGGAAGCCTGTCTTTAGATTATATTACGTTAAGGGCGCGGTATACCGCAATTTTCATCTTCATTATTTCATTTTTTATTTGTACCATATTTTTTTCTTATTTAAGACACAAAATGTGACTAAATTTGGCTCTAATGAAATTTTTTTATCTCTCATAGTTTTCGCTTAATGGCTTGTAAAAGTCATATTTTGCATGTTTCCGTTTTAACGACTACACTAAAACCAACTGATATACCAAACTCAAAAAAAAAAAAATCACTGTGGATAAAGACATTGCAGGCTACAACGACATGCTCACAAGCCATTACGCGGAAACTATGAGAGATAAAAACATTTCATAAGAGTCAAATTTTGTCACATTTTGTGTTCAAAATAAGAAAAAAAATATCTGGCACAAATAAAAAAAAATGACGATGAAGATTGCGGTAGGCCACACTCATAAGTCACCAGGATACCACAGGCTGGATTTTTCAGCTTGAGGCGTTTACATAGCAATAAGCCAAGTAGAGTTTATCAGCGTGCAATATCTCACAAGAACATGAATTAGTTTCAGGCTATAGGATGTAATAGTGGTTGAGCAAACTTGGTAGATTCTTAGCAACCTTACTCAACCTGGATACTAAATATTATTATTACATAAGACATTAAGTCGTACCACCATTTTATTGTGTGATATCAGAGATTATTGCATCTTGTACGTGAAAACATTTATTTAAATACATTCCACTGATGATCTACGTGAAAAGAATCGTGAAAACACTCCACGTTCTCAGTTGCTAGAAAATAAGCGTTAATGAGCAGTGGAGGTTCAGAAATTCAATTACACGCGTTTAAAGATTTTTGAAAGTTTTTTCTTCTCAGCCCACATGACACACGCACTTCGAGCGGTTTCAGAATAAACTTCAATCTTCCGAAGTCATTCCGAAGCATTGACAAAACTCTATAGTTTGAAGAGCACGATATTCCGGCAAGAATAACTTCAAACTTTAAGAACTGTGAACGGATCTAAATATTTCGCGGTAAATATCGTCTTTTACCCGAGGTCTTAAACGGCAATAGCTAACTGAAAAGTACAATATATTTTAATTCTCACTTTTTGATAAGTGATAATAACAATTTCTGTATTATTTCAGGACTCGTGACAATACCACTTAAGGTAATATATTAATCGTATTACAGTCTTAGTTTTAGTGTTCTTTGTTTGCGTTTTATAGCATTGCAACGCATTTTAAAAACTAAGTTACACGACATTTACAACAAGACTGGCAATGTTCTTTAAGCATTTCTGTTTGATGCGTATTTTAAATAGTGGTTGAAAAACCCTTGTAAACAATAATTAGGTCTTAAAATGTTTAAAAATAATGGCCTTTTCCTCTTTTATATACAGACGCATTCCATTTATTAATTTTTTCAATTTCTTTCTCAAATTTTGTTATACGAACCACACATTAGTTTAACGACTGTTCTCTCCAATCAGCTCTTTACCGCACTTTTATTTAGCCAGTTTCCAAGCAAATAAGTTAATTAATATGCTTGCATGTTTATATAAAAATTTAGATTTTCATATAAACTACTTTTGAAGAAGATTTTATTAGGTGTCAGAAAGAAGCAACATACCTTCAAAACCATGTCATATTATGTTTTCAACAAAGATGTACTTGGCACGTCGTTGCTTTTATTTTATGTAAAGCACTGCCAGTTTATTTTCTACGACGTCCTATCTGTCAACGTCGAGAAAAAATGTGGTAGTACTGAACTGCTGTATTTACGCCAAGGAAACTTCGACACAGCGAAATTTCAAAACGAGTAGGAATATCTCTTCGCCTCTTGTCTGTGTTCTATTCCGTTACGCGTCATAAGCTCGTGCTGGGTGTTCAGCAGCAGCTGACGGGATCGAGTGTGCTATAAAAACCAATGTCTCACAAATGTTGCCCTGAGTTTTATCGCTTGAATAGTAACCACATGGTAGCTTACTTTTCTGTAGCGCGCCGTAAGATGTCGACTCTATGCAAAGACGGTACATGAGGCAAGTTGCGCAAAGAAAACTCATGACAAGATAGACTTTTTTAATCTTGACATATTGTTCCGTATTAACAGCTGAAGGATATAATGCTTCTAAAACGGCCATTAAAGACCTTATTCATCTTTAGTAGCAATTTTTCCTTTGTAAACGATTTGCTTTCAGGAATATTATTGTAAACCCCGCGAACTATGTCCCGGGTACCAGCCGGTATGGTATGAATTACTATCAAAACAATGAAAAGGGTACAATTTCTGCAATTAGAGAACGGGAAGAAAAACCACAAAATTTAAGTTGTTTTAAAATCATTTTGCGTAATGCAATCCTGCTTTGACTATATGAGTATTTTATAAAAAATTAGTAGCTATTGTAATAGTTGTAGACTTATAATAACTAATTTACCGACAGTTCCGCGTACATAATTAGCTTATTCGTAAGACATGGCGAATACGTACTTCAATAACTGACAAAATTGCATTTAAAATTTTCTTTCAGTATCACAGAATCAGTTGACACAATTCTGTAATACACATACTGGGCTTAAGACCAAATAATTCCAGCAAGAAATTGCAGTCGTATTCCAGCATAACGTGTTATAGAATAACATTGGTTGTTCTCTACGGTAACTCCCAGTAAAAAAAATAGGCAAGATTTAATCGTATTAACTCTTTGCTGTCTAGTGTGGCAAATAAAATGTTTTTGTGGATTCTAAAACACTTCCAGAAACAGGAGTGACATTTTAAAATTTTTCTCTCACTCTGTTCTTGTCTGTAGTGTTATAAGTATACAAAAATGTATTCGTTCGTGTATATAAAACTTAATATGTAAGCTGGAACGAAACTGAACAGTATAAATAAATGAATCAACATTGCCATAATAATTTAACCGTTCAAATATTTGGTGTAATATTAAAAAAAAAAAAAAAAAAAAAAGGTAAATTTAACACTCGGCGTCAACAATCTTGACTTCAATACTGTGTGATAATGGAACACAAAATAGTAGTAATTTTTAGAGAACTTCCTAAAACAAAGATTAAGATATTGTAAAACGTTCAGTTTTATTTCAACTTGTTTTTGTTTCCTTATGAATACTTGTTGCAACTAACGGTATTTTCTATCCGCTACATCAGAAGGAACAAGTTATAATCACATATGATATTTATGTGATCTTTGAACAATTCTTTCACTGGGTTCCTATTATAAAAATAACAGGTTTTTAAACATACGCCACTGCTGGCGAATGTTGCCGTATTGGTATTACATAAAAACACACAATAAAATAAAGGACAAAGGAAGAAAAGCCCGTAAGCTGTAGTCAACATACATAAAACATATTCTGAAATGAATTTAGTCATATTCCAGAAGACGACACAAGGACAAAAACAGACAAAAACAACTCAAAATCAATTCCTAAGTGGTACGTAGTCAACTGGTGAAAGGAAACACACATAAAAAAACAATGAAAGACAGATGAAAAAATAATAAAAACCAACAAAAGTGGTGTGTGTGAAAAAAGGCACCAAATGGATGAACGACGACGACAACGAAAATAACGCATGGATGTGAACACAGGCAAGACACAACACAGACAAAAACAGACGAGAAATAGTAGGCTTCTCTAGACGACAACATATGCGAAGTATTCGGAACTGGTATATGTTCTCGTCTTCAGGCACATGTACAGACCACGGTCGTAGAAGAACGGTCTCGACACTCGCATATCTAACAATGTATTTTGCTTGACCCCCTTGTTGTTTGGCTGTAGTTCGTCAAGTTACCGAGAATGTCGTACTTTTTGGCGCTGTTTTCCAGGCGGTCGGACTCAAACTCCGTCCACTTTTTTCCATTGTTAAATTTATAAAGTAAAGAAAGGTTGCTGGAGCCTTTTCTTAAATTTGTGAGCGATGGAAGAATTTCATAAATTGATAAAAAATGCGTTTTGATAAATTGTTTATCTTAGCGGAAAGGAAGTAGGCGGAGTTTGGGACCAACCGCCCTAACTGAATCCCCAACAGAACACAATATTCTCGGTAACTTGGTGAACTACAGCCAAACAACAAGGGGGTCAAATATCCAGGCGAGTGTCCAGACCTGTTCTTCTACGGCCGTGGTACAGACTGAGGAGCTCCAGCAGACTGGAATTTCAGGAACTATCTGTATGTTTTATGTGTGTTGACTACAGCTTACTGGTTTGTCTTCCTTTGTTTTTTGTTTCGTTGTGTGTGTTTATGTAATACGGCAAAATTCGCCCGCTATGGAATATGGCCAAAAAATGTTCATATTTATAATACACTATGTATGCCTAGAAACTTAAAGGTTTATTAAAAATAACGGTGAAGTGATTTTTCTAGTACAGGGGAAGTTAACAGAGCAAAATGTTTTATAATATGTAAGTGGTTACAACATCAATAATCATTAATTTTTTTTTTTTTTAGTTTCCAAAGGTACTAATAACGTTTGAAACATTATGATAATATTGAATGGCATGTTTCAGTTTAAGAACTGTTGTCTACTGTAATTATAAACTATTAACTTCTGTATGTAAATAGCAATTAACGTGTTTTAATGTACACAGTTTAATGGGAAAACAGATATAGTTTTAAAAATTAAATATGTCAAGTTACGTCAGTATTTTTGAGCAGACCAGTTCGCTCGACTGCCTAATGATGCATGCGCCTGACATTTTATCACAAATCACCGAAGCATATGATTTCTTTGCCTCCGTCCTTACTTTCTCTACGGTATTCCTAGCACGCTTCGGAGCGGGAACCTATTTTTCTCTTCTCAGAGAAACTGAAGATAATTCTGAACACTTGCGACGCCCAAATAAAGAACAGGTCGCGACGGGAAGCGTTCAGTTTTACAAATCTTCACGCCTTGCGACCAGAAGAGCAGCTCGTACATGGCTGCCTCTTTCTCACGCCCACCCTCCCCCCTCCCTCCTCGTCCCTTATACCACGTCACCCCCTGGGAGAACTTGTGTCGCGAAATTGCTGGTACATTATTCATCGGAGGAGCTACTGGGTTCCGTGCGCGCCAAGGGAGGCTCGTCTGTTATCTATTAGACGTGGGAGTGGTAATGCCTCACACCATCACGTTCAGAGAATTATCGTGCCATAGTTGCATGACGTACCATAATTACGGCTCGGTTTCAGTCGCCATACTGAATTTTATTATTTTTTGCTTTTTTGGAATTCTATGATGAAAAATGTTAAATATGCAACTATACCTCAAATTCTATTTATATTTCGCTCCAGTAGAGACCTTGCGATTTATCTGTTAACTATTATTATGCCGCAATATGTGTGGCAAATTTATTTATATATATTTATAATTTGCCCGACAAATTACGACCTAACTATACATTACTATCTCTATTGCGACGCTTGTAGTGTAGCTCAAGGTAAATAGAATTTGCGGTATAGTGGCTGATTTAACATTTTTCTTCTCAGACTTCCACATACACACATACAATCTTGTAAATAAATGAAACACAGCATTCGAATCATAGAATTATTCGTGACAGTCTTGTTTTTCCTTTACTTCACTTCCTGAAAAACCTACTATTTGGCCCTTATATATTTTCCCACAAACACTTCTCAATTACAGTTCCACGTACGAAGAATATGTTATTATAAATCTCGCAAGTCACATGAAGCTACACATTAACACCGGATCCCTGTAAAACAAGAACATTTTAATGGCCTGAATATCTTTCCAACAATTATCATCTTGGCAATATTGTTTTTGTCCCGTTACAACAAACGTGGCTTAAACGTTAAACACATCGCATATGTCAGAAGTTCAAGGAGAAACGCTGATCAGTTCACGTGGTTTTAGAAAGCATACCCCCTAAACAGTGGCCGTCTGTTTCTCTGTAATTTTGAAATAACTCTCCTGAACATGGTTGGCGCTGTTTCCGCGACTGCATTCCTTGTTTGTCGCTTATAATGTTGACTTACAACTTCACTTATCTCCAGATAAATAAATCACAGTTTTCTAGATCTGAGGAACGCGCTGGCCACAGAGTGCTGCTTACAATGAAATCTGACTCGCTGGGAACATCTACCTTAGGACGTTCAGCTATATTATTATTCTGTATTCATCGCAGCCGTCCTGTTGTAATCACGCTACGTATATCCCTACAGTGTTTACTTCATGCCGCTGAGAATTATGTGCAATAAACGGACAGAAAAACTGTGTTATAGTATTACTCATAAATTCTAGCATTCCCAAGTATTACACTATCACATTTTACTATTTTTAAAAACCACTAGCACACATGTTTTCGTCAGAAGTGGTTTCTAACCAAGGCGGAAGCATTAAGTAAAAACCACACACTAAAAATATTCGTCTTCCTATTTACATTAATTGACTGTACTGTATACCTTACGATTCTAACACAGATACAAACTAAATATAAATTGCGTTCACACAAATGAACTATAAACTCCGGCTGGTGATTCCTTGTGAAAAACTAAGCCGAAAATGTAATGAGCATTTTACATGTAAAATTATCAGCAAAGTTATATGCCTTTGGACGTACGATTTGAAAACAAATTGGAAACTGATTGTCGTACACGGACAGTTCTCAGAATATTAGATTACATCAATGCAACCGATGAACCTGCAGCAAACGATGGCCGGGACTCTCCACTCTTACGAAATTACTTGGGGTGGCCACCTTGAAATTGCGTAAAACATTTGTAACTTAAGGATATTGGTATAATTAAGTATGTAAAATTGATGAATGTGAGACATGTAACAAATGTAGTCATTTTGTAGCGACTGTCAAAGATACGTCGTTTTCTTTTAAGACACACGTAAAACCTCGGAGCAGTGTTCCAGAGCAATTTCTTGCTAGAGTTATATATATATATTTCCTTGTTTGTTGTACGTCACTCTAAAGCAGGATTTACAACGATCCTTCGCGTCCGTCCGTCGATCACGTGACTTTTAGCCAATCAGGTGTCTGGAATAATTCTATCCGTTCGTCCGTCGAAAGCTTGCAAAGCTTTAACTTTTGACGGACGGGTGAAATTGCAGCCTTCTAAAGATGGCGACGATCGTTTTAGCTGTTTATTTGAATAAGAAGGCTGTGATTTTTTAAATATTTACTAGACGACGCTGTAAATTCTATTTTATAATACGATAGTGATAGTTTTGGCATCCGGATAAATTAAAACACCAACCGAAATTATTATTTACATAAGGCTTAGTCACATTACACCATAAGTAATTTAATAAGTAAATACTTACACTCGTTGAATTTATTTGTGATGAAGAACAGTGTTTGCAATTATAAGCAGCTATAGATTGAGTAAAAAGTTGTAAAAATAAGTAATATATTTAAGGGGTTTTTTTATATCCCACAGGGGTTTTCTGTTTCTACATTGGTAGCATTGCAAATTAAAGGAATAACGATGGACGGATGACGGGTTTTTGTACATCGCTAACATTTCTGACGGACGGAACAGGCCAAAAAACTGGTGAACGGACGGATGAAGGGGGGACGCGACGGATCGGTGTAAATCCCATATAAGTTTCCTAAAAGGACGAGATAAAGATGCGACGTTGTGTTGCAAAGTTTTTGAAACAGTATTCCGCTACAAATACTGAAACCAAAATATTTTTGATTTGGTTAGTGATATTTTCATGTAATTTTAGTGAGAATGGAACATTGTTATGCAAAATACAAATATGGGTGTCTAATAGGAATTGTAAACAAATTTCTTACTAACAAAATTAAAATGAATTCGTAGCATTATCAAAAATTAGCGTACCTGCAGAATTAATGTTGTTAAGTAATAAGTACACATGAAATGCAATACAAAAATGTAATATAATAATAAGAAAATATATAATTATACATTGTCTATGTTGGGTTCCAGAGATATTGTTTAAACGAATTTGAAAATAATGATTCTGCTTGCACCGTAAAAACTCTATATTTTAATACGTTTTTAAAAAAGTTCAAATTTACCAAACACAAAATTCCTTAATGCTTTGCAACTACTTACGGCGTTTTCCTCACACACAAAGTATTATAATCTATAGGAATTACAGTCGTAGTGAAAGGAGTACCACATTAAATTCATAAAGACATTTGAACCCCTAAGGACAATTTGGTATTCCACCGTCGCAGTTTGTTGTACACGGCAGAAAGTGTTCCAGTCAGATTGCTGCTTTGAGCCACTCAACGTCACGCCTGATGGACGGCCGTAATGTAGAAGCTGCTGGATCCTGGATTACAGGTAAGCCGCCGGCTCCAGTTATATCACTGTACTTTTACCCGCCCTTCTCCGCTCATGAAGGTCTAATTACTACGTAAGCGACTGTACCAGAGAGGCATCTTTGACGACTTACGGGGCGCGCTTTGGAACTGCTCAAGAGTGTTCAACTGCCATAAAATCGTATTTGAATATTTTTATCAAATAGTGCTAGTTTTGTAGAAGATAATTGTGAGTACAGTTTCCTCGTACTAAACAGTTTTAGCTCGCAGAGTTTCCTCATAACGGTGCGTCAAAGTCAAAATTTACAGGTCACGATGCCATGCAAATAGTAAAAATTAATTGACTTACTTGGGTGAAATAATTTACGGTTAACTAACATTACATAATCTACGTAATAAAGCATTTAGAAGCATACTCGAAATATTTTGAATTCTTTAAAATATATACAGAAAAAAAAGTTGAAAATTGAGCAATTTTTGAAAATTCAAAAATAGCTAACTGGAAGGGTTATTAAATACTTTGTTACAAACCTCATGCCATGTTATTTCAATGTGAATTATTTAGTTTTAGCAAGTCAAGCGGGTTTTTACTATTTGCGTGGCAACGTAACATGCGAATTTTGACTTTGATGCATTGTTATGAGAAAACTATGAGAGCTACAATTTTTTCGAAGGAGTAAACTTTATTCACATGCATCGTCTACAAAACTGACATGATTTCATACAAATATAAAATAACTAATTTACCGCACTTGAACATCCCTAAACGCTCTCCATATACTTTTTTCTTTTGCAAACTAGTTTTGATTACTATATTAAGAGTTGCGAGAGATAATTAGAAATTAACAAGTACAAGTCTTAGGTAGCAGTTGTGTGCATTATATCTTTTAATACATTAAAATTTTTTATTAGTTTTTATAACTAATTTATTCATATTATCGAAATCCGGCAAGGGAAAAATTTTTGTGTACGTACAAAAGGATTTAAAATTTGACGGTGCGCGGGAGAAATTGTGTTTTGTATATAACATACTGTTTATAAACATTATTGATGATGGTTCTCATGCATGTAGATTATTTTTGACTCGTACATAATCGTACGACGTTTACTTAATTAGTTCAAAATATTTGAAAAAATTTATGTTATACCGGTACTATATTTTAATCGTATGACATAAACAACTACTGTGTTAGATAGTTAGTTTATAGGTAAAAAACGTAAATTTTGGGTACAAATGTTTTAAAGTTTACAACGAAATTTAATTTCATTCACGCTTCAACAAAGAAGATAAAAAGAAAGCTAACGATTGGGGAAGGTTACGTAAAGACAGCGGTAAAAACTGTGGTTCAAGTGACTATTTACTTCGCTGCAGTCAATGAGAACAGAAATTAGCCTATATATAAGTTATATAAGACGAGTACTTAGGTCAAGAGTAACTCTGGTACTATGTATGAAGTATTTAAAGGGCACGAAGAGTCTTGGTTGATGGCTTAATTCTACGTGACTTAATTACGCTGTAGTTTATTTTTGGAATACACGGCGAAAATTTGAACGAGTGCTTTTATGTTAATATTTTCGAGTCACGTTTGCAATTTTACAGACTAAGCAGTATGAATAAGTTTTCCCTTCAAACAATCTCAAGAGAGAGCAAAACACGTGTCTAATAAGCGTGATTTGTTAAGAAGTATAACTTTTAATTTTAAAGTACAATTTCATATAATATGTTAAGTTATTTGGAAGTATGTAAAAATGAGGCTTGAAATTAAAACACGTGATGTGCTTCAGTAGCGTTCACCAACCTAACGAGGATTCTGGCGCACGTAAAGGAAACACGAGAAATGTTAGTGGCGCGTTCATAGAATATAGTCTACTCTTTGTAGATTATATTACATTTTCTAGGGAAGTTTTTCTATCTTGTCGCCTGTAATTATACGGAGTATATATCTGTATCTTGTAAGAATAATGGTTGAAAAGTTGAATGAAATTTAAATTAATGGACTGTGCAAGCTTCTGGAACAAGAGTAATTATTTGAAGGTGTATTTCAAACCGCCTTTTCAGACATTTTAATGTTTCAACAGACGCTCAGCACTGTGCCGGCGGGAGAGATTGGGGGGGGGGGGTGTTGATAAAAATACTCACTTAGCATTCGGAAGGACGCGGGTTCGATTCCCGGCTCCGGCTAACCTGATTTCTGTTTTCCAGCGTTTTCCGAAATCACTCCAGACGAATGCTGAATGACTTCGTTAAACAGACCTCTGCCGACTTTTATTCCCTTTTTCTCCCATGTGCCTCTACCTTTGCCGTGTGCTGCCGTAAGACACATTAAAGCAAATAAAAAATATATGAATGTAACGAATATCAGTTTTCAGAAAGACAGAATGTCGACGCAAACCTAATCTTAGTAAAAAAGATCTGAAACTAGCCGAATGTATTTCTTTCTGAAGTTGTATGTAATTACATGTTAACTGCAGGTAATACTGGATTGTGTACGTCTTCAAAGTTTTCTTATTTTTTCGATTTAGCAACATTTACTCGCAGAAGCACGTGCAGTTAAAATTTGTCGTCCTATGAAGCACCGTAATTGCTAAAAAATTGTTTGAAGCTCACGAGATACCTACGCCATAATAAACTAAGTTCTGGCTGTTGCAGTCACATATTAATTTTTATTTTTAGTTGCTACATAGACCACATTTTATGATGATATTCCTATTTGCACAATTCACGTACACGTTTAAACTTCGGAGCCAGTGAAGAATGTAAGCTATTAAGATTGTACTGATTCTGATAGCATATTAACAAAAGTGTTGATCTCAACTACATATTGAATATTTCATTTGTCTCGGACGTAGACACGTGTTCGCTTTCAATTATAGGTAGGAACATAAATTCTCCGTCTGTGTAACTTTCGACCGGACTGCGACAGTAAGGGTCAAAACGTAGGAAAAGTGTTAGTGTGTTGTTGCTCTGACGACGCGAGAGGTTGGTGCTAGGAAAGGGGTGGGAGGGTGTCGTATAGGGTGTCCGGAATATTGGCATCGTGGCGCTGAAACTGTATCTCCGGTACGTTATCAGCCTTGCTGTGCTTCTCTCGAGGGACGAAGTGCGGGGGTGTCCATGCCTGGTATCTGCTATCTCTCTCTTGATTGTGGTTCGCCACGCAGCCACTAAGTACTCTCTATCTAAACTGCCGCGTGCAAACACATTCCCACACAACACTCCTGCGTTATACAATTGCGAAATATGTATGTACATGGCTGCAGACGAATGCTTTGTGTACACAGTAAAAACGTTGTATTTACGACGAAGAAAAACACTGTTTAGCGTGAAATAAACAAACACTGGTTAAAGTAAAATGATAACTAAAATATAGATGTATATATGGTATAGCAAAATTTTTCAATTTAAAAATGTATGTGAGAATGATGCTATTTGCATTACAACATAAGGTATTTATAACAAACTACAATTAGTTTCACTATAAATATTATTACACTACTGGGTAAATACTGAGAAAATTATTTGTAACAATTAATTCTGACATTAAATAAAACTTCACCGTATATAACACATGAACAAGTGTTTTCTTTGCCGCTAAACTGTTGTCTGTTGACGACGAAAGTGTATGTACAGCATACCATACACTTAAAACTGAGCTCTTTAGAAGGAACTTTCTTTTAGTGTCTGTCAGTGCGTATATTTGCGTTAAATATTTAATAACAATATTATGAATGTAATTATTTAATAGTTATGTAGATTTCGATGAGCTCTTTAGATGAACCTTTTTTTTTAGTTTCCGCCAATGCCTACATTTGTGCTAAATATTACAAAAAAAAATAGGAGTGTAACTATTTAATATGTAGATTTTATGGTCCATCAATAATGTTGTTGGGTTTCACTGTTTTTGGAAAATAATAGTTAAACAAATATTTTTGCGCGTAATTATTGGAGTAAAATAATTAGTGGATAATCTAAGAATAAATCCTACGTCCTTAAATTGTCAATTACGCACGTCATCGCTAGTGATAACTTTAATTGTAATGCTGAGATCCCAATTGATTTTACATTTTTAATTACTTAATTTTCTTCACTTTTCTCAACTTAATTTACACCAAAAATAATTATGTTCCAGGAAATATATACCTAAGGGTATAAATCGTATACAAATATAACATTTCCGACAAACACACAATTTGATTTATTGATTAGTAACCCTAAGTATTTTTGACGACAATCCTTATATTTTCAGGAATAAATAATTTGGCAGAGAAAATATAGCTGTATTTCACGAACGTTTGCAAATGTACAATACAATTCCTTATGATTAAAAAAAATTATTTCGTGTTCTATCTGCATTGTTGCTACAGCTATCGGTTCTGTAGGTGTAACAATATGTTCTGTAAATGATTGATGCTCGTTGCTACGTGTAAACAACAGATTCTTGTAGATAGAATCCAGATAGTACCGTCAACTAAACTTAACTATTGTCCTTGTTTTAATAAATGTATGTTAACTACACGAATATTTTCCTTTCACTGTTAAAAAGTTTTCTATTAACTGTGACGAAACTATACGCAGGTCAGGCTGGTGCTGAAAAGCTTCTCTTCACTGGACGCAGTGATGAGAGAGAATCTCGCCCAATGACTCATAATACCTTGCAAGAGATGTTAGTGCGGCGAAAATTCACTGGGATCGACGCAATGCGTCAAGCCAGGCCGTGCAAACTACGTGGTGTGTTCGTCAGGGATTAGTGCGCGCTGGTTGGCCGTTAATAAGCCAATAATCTCGCCACCCAATTAATCCACGATGTCGACGCACTGGCGTGATCGGCCGGCCATCAAGGGCTGAATAATCGGCGTGGGATCCTGTTAGCTTCGACACACGCCGCTCAGACTGCGAGGACGGCCGCTACTTGCCCGCAATAAAAAAAACACAACACAACGTAGACTTTACAGCTTGTGCGGGTTTCACAAGCATGAATGTATAACAAGGGTATTTTGCCCCTCCTTTTTTCTGATCTCAAAGCAGGAAAAAACGTTAAACAATCTTCCTGCTTATACACAGTAATTGTACCTAGCTATGTACCTTCTTAATTATGGAACTTATAACAGCAAATATTTCATCCCCCTGAAAATTTGAGTTGTGCACCTGAGCAATATTACTTTTATGTAGTTACATGTGACAGGTATATGCCTCACTAGCACTCCATACACTGGAGCCATTAGCTGAGGTATCGAGCAATTAACTGAATGAACTAGTTCTTTTATGCCAGTTAGCTGGAAATTAAATGACAATGTCTAACCTAAAAAAAATAATGCATTTTTTGAAATCTGGCAAACGTTCCATGGGTGTTCTTAGTTGCCCTTGATACGTCCCCGTTAATCAAATGCGAGCGTCATTCATTTTAGGCAATGAATACATAAATGTCTAAATGCCTATCGTTGCTGTTGCGTAAACATATTCATACAAATATACAATTGATACAGAATAAAGACAAAAATTCACAAAGTCACTTATATGTATATTTCTTTTTAGGTAATACTCCACACAATCAACTTCTAATGTAGTTTTACAATGAATTTAATTATATTAGTGTACTACAGTTGTAAACAATCACAAACTGCATAAAGTAGCAGCTCCCAGATTTCTGATTCAATTATCCAAGGGCCTCATCGCTCCTAAGCGCAAGAACCTTAACTGCTGTCAGGCTTCCGTACACTAGGCGCTATTTACCTGCTATACAGTATGAAACAGGATGGCGATATGGGCTAAACGTGTGCATTTATCAAGGACAATATCGTGTTCATGCGTGGAGCAATACTTGGCATGTGTCCTTTACGGGATTTTAGAATGTATCCTTAATTTTATTATTGGAAACTATCAAGTCAAATGAATACGCGTATTTTTATATTTTAATTAATATTTTATTTTTTAGCAGAGCAGTCTGAAAATACTTGTTTAGGAATTTTGAGGGGTGCCCAAAGACTTGTATCAGTGATATATGCTGTGGACATGCGCCATTGTTGTGCTATGTCTTCTCAGAAAACCAAGAGCGAAACAAGAAAATCAATAAAGAACTGAACGAATTGGCTTTAGTTAACATTTTTAACAAGACCTAAAAATTTACAAAAAAAAAAAAAATTGTGTCTAATAACAGAAAATACAAAACGAAAAAAATTATTAAATTTCAAAACTAGGAGCAAAGTAAAAATAAAACTGAGAAAATGGATAAATCTCAGGACATCAAACTTAAGACAGCAGAGACAATATGTAAGACGAAGACAAGGGGATATTCAACGTACAGTAAGACTAGTGTGTAACTTCGTTCTCTTTACAAAAGCGTACGAAACCACGAAAATTTGAGTTTAAGATTTTTTCTTTCGACTACTCTTCTTATTGTGCTTGTAAACGTGTGCAATCTGGCCTTATTTAGATAAAAAAAAAATTCTTTTTACAGAAGTGATATTTCTAAATCATGCGCATGTTCATTGCTTTTGTATTCCGTAATGATCAGCCATAAGTAGATAACATTCTTCAGAAGGTTAAGGAATAATCTTTTACACTAATATGATACAGTGAATGCTTGTTAACAGAGTTGATAAAATTATCATTGTTTAATTACTTACGTATTACCAACGAACTTAGTTTCAAATCGTTAGGTACCGGAAAATTCGCGAATTTATTTTTAATAATGGCTAAACCACAAACACATGAGCATTTGCTATCCGACAACAATAAGATAATAGTTTCTTACATAAAACATAAGGAACTGTGAAGCAATATCAAACCTGCAACTAAGCGAGTAACGACGCCCGCTTTAACTGGTCTGGGGAAACCATCCATTGTGATTAAACTTTGGTAGAGTGGAAGTTTTATATTAAAATAATAAAAAAAAGGTTCTGTCAAATTTGGTGAAGGCCATGGGGGGGGGGGGGTTGAGGATCAGAGTTGCGACGGGCAGAATGGGGTAGTACCAAGAATAACGGACATTGCAACGCATTCCGCGACAGCTATTGTTGTATAGTAGTGGATACCGACTTGGAGAAATGTTCTTAAAGTAAATATTAACCCAAAATTTAATACTATTTTATGGTTGTAAAAAATGAATTCTCTATAATATAACATTTTTCAACACAAATGTGTAGCGGTTTTATGATATGTACTGATTTTTATTTCCGACGATAATTATACCAGCAAGAAGCAGCGTAAAAAGGAACCAGTGTAGTCAAACTATCGCTTGTTCCTGCATGTCATACTGAAAACTGTGTCCGGTATACCGTCCCAGCAGCGCCGGCGCACCATACGGGCGACAAGCAAAGCGTCTTCAAGCGGAAAATGGGCTTTGCTGCGTCCCTCGAGAGGGCAGTGCCGGAGGGGCAGGGGCTGGGGCTTCTCCCGGGGAGATATTAACAAGATTACCGGCTGAGTGATGAGGTGTGAGCGGGAAGGGGGTTAGTAGTTGGCTCCACGGCCCTTCTTAACACTGTTTGACCGGCCTTAACGTGTGCATAGGTGCCGTAATATCCGTCCAGACACTTACAAGACCTTGCTACTTCCCCTCCTGCCTTCCATCATGCCCGGCCTTTGACCTTTCACCCCACACGACATGGACAATAAAACCTGAGTGTTTACTTTTCTGCCTTCGCATACTTTCCACTGTGACGATCAAACACGCAGTTAACGTTATGTTCCGGCCGTTAGGAAATACCTTAGGATCCGTTATTATATTATACGTTTATGAAGCCTGGATTTAAACATTCTTATTTAGTCTATGTACTATAGGTTTTTATAAAAAAAAGATTTACTTTTGAATTTTACTCCGCCTTTTCTTGGAGTCACAGAAATTATATCTAAAAAGTTCCCACCTCACCGATGCCGGCGTCATAGTATTATTCATAGATAATAAGAGAGTAAATGCAACAAATGTATCAAAATTTTGTCAAAATATAAATCAGAATGTACTTGATCACTCATCATCTATCTTTATTACATAATTCGTCGCAGAAATATTATTCTTGCCCGATTTTGGTTGATAAATGGTAGTAAAATGTCCTACTACTCAACACATTCACAAATTCTATAAAACTTTTCATCAAAAAGCATAAATTCCACAAAATGTAAATTTTTCATAATTTTATGAAATTTTAATGGTGTATTTAACATCTGTGTACGATAATGATTAGCTGAGATAGCAAATATTAACTGAACTAATACAGAATAATGATTTTGTATGCGAGTTAGCTGAAATTTAAATGACAGTGTTTAACAAAAAAAATTACTGAGTTATTTTAAATGATAATAAGATGGTGTTCGTTTATACTATCAATGTGTTTGGAAAAGTTAGGTACTTTAATACGTTAATACACACAGTGCGTTTCTTTAGCGCAACACACTCCAGCGAACTGTACCATAAAGGTGATATTTGTGATATAAAACTGGATACTGAAGTTCTGCTATATTTCATTCTGTTGTGTCACATGGTATTGTATTGCATCCTTTCTTCCCCTCTCTTCCTTCAAAGCCACCACGTAAAATTGAAAGCTGTACTGTAAATGCAGTAAGCAAACTTACCTAAATAGTAACTTTTATAGTCAATTTAATTTTCCTCTTCATTAAAAGTAAAACCCGGCAATTTATAATAAAATTCCTGTTTTCTACAATACTATTTGATATTTCTATACGAGCCAGATTATTTACGTATCCTTTTAAATAAAAGTTCCGAATAAAGTAGGAAACGACAGGAGACGGTATTTGGCGAGACGATGTGCACAGATGTTAAATACACCAACACATATTTAAGGGATTTTTTCTCAAACCTTTACGAGATTTAGTTGTTATAAAACTGAGCAACTGGCCCCAAATATATTTCGACTTTACTGCCACCGATAGTTAAGTAATTATCTACGTTATTTGTAATCTGTTAGATCAATATATCGAAGTAAAAATGACATACAATCGCAACTGAATTTTACGTTGTAGTTTTTTTATAATGAATAGTAAGGATGTTTCCATAAATCGTAAAACCTGTGTCGTGTGTAAATTTCGTTTACAAATTAAGGGCATTTAAATTTATTAATTTTTTTTTATTTCTGTAGTCTACTTGGGGCAACATAATAAAATATTTTCTTTTATTTGTGTTATTAGTTATTACTACACTTCAATTTTTGAGTTAAGAGTCTCGTGTCAGCCTTATTCATTCCAACAATTCCACGCGTTTCCATGTATTTTACACTCCATTTGGTTTTAATTTACCGTTTGTTTTGAAATGATCTTACTAGGCATCCGGTTCATATGTTTTACCCAAATCCTGTAGTTCTGAAGGTTTCGCTTCTTATAGGCTACAGTCTAAACATTACGTCCGAGAACAAACTTCAAAATGAATGGCTTTTCTAGAGTCAGAAATTGTTATTTATCTTTGCTATTTACAAAGCATTTCTGCTTGAAATGTTTCCAAAATCCATCTTGACCATTATTTTTCAAATAAATACATTGTGTACATACAAATTTTTACTGCGCAGTATTGATACAGTGGCTATTCTGTCGGCGAGGGACGAAGCAGTAGCTAGCAGAGATCATGCATATCGGCACATTCATCCCCGGCCACTGGGCATCGTGAAAACTGGATACAGACAGCTCAGTTTTTTTCCCCGCGGGGGCGTAAACGTGCGAGGCGTCCCAAGCGCTGGAAAAAAGTGGACAAACAAAAAGGAAGGTTCTGGACGTTAATTTCCCTGCGGGGTTGGCGATTCGGTTTTCGCACCGTACGCGTGCAGATATCTGACACTGAGGAACAGGGAGAGATGTTAGACTACACTGTCAGATATACACTATTACAACACAGTTAAGTCCTGTACACTCACCAAAATATACATGTTGTTTGGTGAAACAGTTGGAAACTAGCCCCAATATATACGGAAATATAAATACAGATTGTCCCTGATTGGGCGCGAAGATGAGGACGAAAATGTTGCTGGCAAAATGTGCTATTTGGTTATTTGATGAAAATGTTGCCCACAGCATGGATCTATGTCACACGCTGCAACATACAGATAACTTTTTAATACAGTAATATATACGGATTTTAACATGCGATTTGTGCTGCGTTGCAAAGTTATGCACGAAATCATATGCGTGCAAGAAGGGACTGACTCCGTGCGGTGATGCAACGTTGTGCTTGATAATGTCATCAAACTATAAATGTTTAAATAAAATGTTCTATCCCTGCTTCGCACAGTATTCACTTGGTGTGCTTCTTATCCAGGTAAACGTACTTAGATAAGGTTTATACGTACCTTAAAGCATTTTATTTATAAAAAACTTTTTTCGAAATGGTTTTCTTACGCTCTTTTAGCAACTGTTGTTGGTAATATGTTAGCTATTTTAGAACATTTGAATAACTTACGTAGTGAATATATGTACCAAGCAAACACAAACGTTATTATTTGGGTAGACCAGCAAAATATACGTTTCTATATTTCCAAAAATAGATATATGTCTTCGTTTCTCAAATGTAATATGACTTGATAAGAAAATATGTTTGTTTAGTCAAATACGAAAGAAACATTTTTTAAGTACATAAGTAGTTGTAAGTACTCACAAAACGGAGAAAAATATCGCTATATGCCCGTTTAGTGATGAAGGAAATCCGTTATACTGCATATGACAAGAACATATTGGTTCCTACTTCATAAGGATAAAGAAATATACATACCGAATTAAATGACTTGTAGGCCAGAATTTTCTCTATAATGCATTACTGAGCATCGGCTGATATAATTTTTTGCATTTGGTAATACTATGTTAATTTTTTTTAAATGGCTGCCATTTGAACAAATCTTGATTGCATGAGGTTGCCAAAGAAACCATTCATAGGATTTTTAACGAATCGTAAATTAATGTATTATTATTGTAGCGAGTTAAGTATTATTTATTATCTTCACTTGAATTCAGTTTTTCAAAGAGTAAGAACTTTGAACAATTTTGAATACATAAAAAAAATTTGAGACATTTTCCAAACATATATTTAACTGTGAACGTTTTAAGTTAGTAAGTTAAAGTTACTTCAATGTTGTTTGTTCATGCTGTGTTTGGAAATGTGCGTCTTCCAAATTAAAGGATTTTATGACATGAATACGTATGTACTTAATTTATGTAGTTCAAGGAAATACTGTACTGATTGTAAGTAAATTTTATTTTTAGACACATTTTACTATTTAATTATTGATTTGACAAATCATTATTATTGTGGGTTCAGCATGTTAGAAGTTAGATTGTCGTAAATTTATTTAAAATAATATTACACATTTGTAGATTTACGTGCCCGATTTCAACTTTTAAGGCTAATTTGCACAAACGTACAGCAAAGTAGGCTACTGTAATAAATACTTGTTTTCTCTCTAATGTTTAATAGCCTGTTTGTAAAGTGTTCCTTTAGTAACTACGAATAGAGTTGTTTACACAAAATTAATGAAAATAGAATACAAATGAAATTTTCCGGAAATCTTCCGTATTTTGCATTCCGTAGTACGGTAAATATGATTTCTCAAAATGTGAAATTTGATGCTATAAAATACTTGTTTCCTCCTTATTGTAGGACAGACACACAGCAGAATATATGTTTCGCTAATTACCGGCCTGTGTATTGTTCTGCGAGAAAGGCCCTTGCCTGGGCTTCCAAACAGACGTGGACGTGTGAAGGCTTGTAGCTTGTATGTCGTTTATTTGCAGTTGTAATTGTGTTTGCTTAATGCAGGCTTGTCGCGCGGAATTAACGAGGAAGCCTCGCAAAGCAGCACTTGCAAGTGTTTGTTTGCAGAACCAAGGCGATGCCACGTTCGCCATTCACTTCACTTGTGCGGCCAGCACACGGCACAGTACTCTCGGCAAGGCTTCCTTGTTGCTTTCCGCTAGCACCGTTAAGTGGCCTTCATTATTTTACACTAGTTCAATGCTATTCGTGTTCCTTAAAGTGTCTGATGCCATCTAGTTCTAGTTTTTTTAAGTCACAATACGTTTAAGGGAACAATACAAATTTGAAACTTACTCATTTGCCAAAAGACTTTCTAATAATTCAAAATTTAATGTTTCACTGCAGATATAAAAAAGGTTTAAATTTACTAGAATAGTACACATGATCAGTTGGTGATTATTATAAATGGCATGCTTTTAAATTTAACTTGAGCGTTTAGACATTTTGCTAAGTCTGAATAATAAACTTTGAGCCCTGATTTCATGCAAACAAAATTTCTCGTTAAAAATTATTTGAATTGCTACAATAAAGTAGAAAAAATTCATATAAATATTTGTGAACGTTTTAATTTTTTTCATTAAACTTGCGGATATCTATTTTAATTTTCTTATATTTTGTGTGTACGTATGTATTTATTTATGTCCGTGTATATACATTTATATATGTATGTACATGGAATGTCCAAAAAATATATTTATATTTACAGGATGCCCTATATCCCTATATGTGTGTGTGTGGGTGTTTGTGTGTGTGTGCGTGTGTGTGACGTAGAATCATGTATGGAATGCTCAGGACCTGCGCTCGTAATATGATGTGCAGAACAGCGTAGTAAAGTGTATGTTGGTATATTTATATGGTATTTGACAGGACATCCTTAAAATAAAATTGTCCCATGAAAACTCTTAGGAGTATTTTTGTGGGTATTGTGACACGATTGTTGAATAATCATAATGTTGAAAAATGCAAAATTATACTTGTTTACAAAAAGGGAACATATTCCAACGAATTAATTTCTCCAGTTACAACTGCTCTGTGAATCTGTAATTATATTTCGTGGTCCCTCTATTTTAAACGTTTTTAAGGGAAAGATATAAAATTAAACGAAAAGCAGCTATTTACTGATGTAATACAGTGTGCAAAATAATTTGCATATCCATAAATATTTACCAGTTACTACTGTGGTTTGTGAAGTTGTATTTAATGATGACATTGTACATGTAATGATAACAGTTAATCAGTAATTTAAATTACAAGCATGGCCATTTCTGGCTTCAGTTTTTAAGGAATACTTTAATATTGAAAACAATTTATATCAAAAATACTAACGAAACCATTATTCGTCTTTTAACACTCTTGCTGGAAAAATTGAAATATTTCGCTTGGATACATGTGTCACTGTCTTCGGGACAAAGTAGTCAAACAACTGCAGAAAATATTGATATCCTTAAAATTCAAGTAGTATATTAATATTATTTTACGTTGGACTGCCAGAATAGTAATGCAATTTGTGATTCAGCGTGACAGCCAAGTATATGTAAATCATATTATTATTGCTTCATCTGGCTTCCTTAGCTTGCAATATTTCTTACTGTCATGAGAATAATTAGGCCAATCTTTAAACTGTACAATATGTTCTTATTAGTATAAAATATGATATTATTACAATATTTTAGCGCAGCTACATCGCCGGCCATTTTCTGGTAAGTGGATTTTTGTGAGGCATTTAAAGGGAAGAGGTTGATGTAATAGTAGCTGTAAAGATAATAATTGTAGAATTGTATGACTTTGTGAATTTAGTTATTTTAAGAAAGTGATAAAATATTCATATAAATGTTTAGTTATTTTTAATTACATCAGCTATGTTAAATGGTAATAACAAAAATTTGACTTTTGATCGCATCATAGGCTCTTGAGTTAAACTAAACGAAAATAATTGTTAAACTTGTACTTTAAGTCACTAGTAACAAGATAATTCACCTTTCGTAATACATAAATGGTTTAAATTTTAGTTCAATTACTATTGCAGAAAAGCTGCCTTAATTATTTTGTTGTGTTATGCTACTTTTAAAAATAAAACTGTAATTCATTAAGCCATATAACTGTTAGAGATTTTTGGAAAGATTTAAGTTATACAGTAAAAATAAACATTTAACTAATGCATTTTTATCGTCAAGAGTACCAAAAAGGCACGGTAATGACAAATTAATGTAACTACTCCCAAAATATTTAATAATGTAACTAACGTTTGGATAACATGTAGCTCTGTGGCTTGTATCGTTCTTTGCCAAAATGTTCTGTTCTATTCTTAAGTTTTACTTTCCAAGTTCTGTTGCTACTGAACGCAACGTAAAATATATGGCAAAGTAAGACTTTTAACTATAATGGAAACGACTTAACAATGGTAAAGTTCGCGTCAATTTGTCTGTAAAATAAGAGAAAAAAATTTTTGGTAGATATTGAAAACTTTTCCACTATATTTATTACGTTATTGCTCTGAGAATGTAAAGTAAATGTGATGTTAAATCACCTGCCAACGGACAGAATATTTATAAAATTATAAACGTGTTTAAAAATTGCGTACCATCAGCTATTTATCCAGTTTACATAGCTACAATATTCCTGATACGAACAATGCAAGTTTTATGATAGTTTAAGAGGGCGTGGTACATAATTCAACGCTAAAAGCGTTAATTTATAACTGTAGGATTCTTGAAGCCGATTTGCGAAAATAAAACAATAGCAATCCGAGACAATAGTTTTACCTAACGTTTCAACAAAACTGTTTCCAGTGTTACGAACTTCTGAGGTAAAATCTCTGACGCCGAAACCTCGTGTATTTAACTGCGGCGCAAGAGATCCGCGTAACGAATTAGTAATTTTGGAAAATATTTAGTCATAAAGTTGGCAATTACTATTATCTAGGATTGTCATTGAGTATTTTATTTATATTGGCTTCGAAAAAAGCGTAGAAATCAATTGATCATTTCAGCGTTTATTAATATACTGTTCACTCTTAAGTCAAACAAAAAAATTTTTCTAAATTTACAGCGAACGTTAATAAAACGTTCACTGTTTCGTAAAAAAAAAAATGAGACCGTCACTTAACTCAAACATAAAGCCATAACCAATTTAAAGACCATAATAGAGTGAAAAATAAACTAAATGAACGTATTATAATTATGTAGACATATTTTTAAATGTTCGTTGATCAGCTAACCAGTTAAAAATTCGGTTTGCACCTGCCTAGTTAGTCCAGGGACATATGCACTCAAACTTGCGTGTTGGTTCTTTCCTTCATTCTGTATTACAGTCTCTTCTATGCGTTGACCTTTCGAAACCGAGCGAATGGGGAAAGAGCGATAAGCAAGAGAATATGCAGCCGAAGGGTAAAATCGTGTGTAACTGCTCTTTTCCGATGTTGTTACTTTTTATGAACGAGTTGATGTTTTATTTTTATTTTGTGTAAAAAAAGGGAGATAACAGCGGCGCAATATACAGTGTCGGTACGTACACAGCTCATGTCGGATAACATAACTTGAGGGAACACGCACGACATCATACCATGTTCATGTAAAGTAGGCATTATTCCACATATAACGTCTCGTATAAGCAGTCACGAGGTCATAAAAACTGTACGTGAATATTTTTAAAGTATTCTGTTTTCTTAATCAAGATTTGCGATGCAAATGGTTAAATATTACACAAACAATACGGTTGAACATAACACAATTTTGATGTCGGTTGCTTCGTTAAAAGTACTTTTTAAGACCATGATTTCCATTTATTTCAAATAATTGCAAATAATTCGAATATTTTTTAACCAAATGCTTTGAAAATATTTGAGGCTGTGTACAGTCACACGATACACAATTTTGCCATGCCGGTTTTTTTTTAAATAATGTATCGTCTGCTAGCAAAAAGTATTTTGCTTAATTTCTACCTATTTTGACAACAAAATATGTGATATTTCAGGGGCAAAAACTTAAAAATTCGTTAAGTGTTTCGCAACTGAATAATTCAGACACAAACAATGACATACAAGTGTTATTATTGCCAGAGTGAATTTTTGATATATGAATAATCTATGTTACTGAACAAAGGTCTATAGCTATCAGCGGTTACATTACTTCTCGTAAGGTTGGTATCAAATGCCGAATATATTTCAACGTATCTTCTAATATTTAAGGGTCTTCTGTTGGTGTAGTGGCTAGAGCACTCGCCTCCCAACAGGGCGATCCGGGTTTGATTCCTGGTGGGGTTGGTCTCCGGATCCTCGCATGTAGGTATCGTGCCAGACGGTGTAGCTGGTGTTGGGATTTCTCAGGGATCTCCTATCTCCTCCACCGCTTCAATCCTGCTCTGCTCCACACTCACGTCATGTCACCCCTCACCAGCGCTGAAGACCTAGACGTTAAATCCTGACCAAAATATCTTATCTTCATTTCTTAACTAATTTATACAAAACACTCTCTAATTATACTCGGTTTATAACTACTTGTTTTTGTCAATTTATATTGTTAAAGTTTTATAATAGTTTTCTACCAATTGCACAACTAACCTGACTAAACATTAGCAGAAAACAGTACAGTTTTTTTTTCGAAATCTGGCAGACAGCTTAGCTGTCAGGTCTTACTGAGAGAACGTATTGTGTAGTTTAAAAATGATGATAACAGTTAGAATGCGAATAAATCTCCTGGCTTGTCCTGTGCAACGATTACCAAGCTATTTATTTACAATGTAGGCACAGAACGATTTTGCTGTCTACGGAGGTGTTTAACATTGATTTTGCCTATTACTATAGTAAATTTTAAACAATGTTATTGGTTGACGGCTTCGAATGTTCAGGAGAGGATAGATACAAAGTGACTCAATGCTAGAATAGGTCGCCACCTACCTTGGGAGGTTATGCACACTAGAGACTCAGAAGTGACGGAGCTATAAGGATGACCTTGAAGCGCGTATCAAATGCCGCACAGCACAATAATCCAGAAGCTGAACCAGCGTGCAAGATTCGCGCCAATCCGCGTGTACTATGATAACTTAGAGTGCGTGGTGGATAAACAAACGCTGAAAATTAATTTTGACGTTTTTTTCGAAGCTAATATGGATAAAATACTCAATGACAATCCTAGGTAATGGTTTTTGCCAACTTTATGAGTAAATATTTATCCAGAATTACTAATTCTTTACGCGTGATCTCTTTCACCGCAGTTAAATGCACGAGGTTCTGTCGCCAAAGATTGTGCCTCAGAAGTTCGTAACACTGGAATCAATTTTGTTTTGAACGTTGGCTGAAACTATTGTCTAGGATTGTTATTGTCTAATTTTCGCAAATTGGCTTCAAGAAACCTACAGTTATAGATTAATGCTTTTAGCGTTGAGTAATGTACCACGCCCTCTTAGGACGTGACAACATATTTTTACTGGTGAAAAGCCTATAGCTAAGTTCAGTGCATGTGTGTATTTGAGTTTCGCCTTCATCTGGTTATTACATTTTGAAGTAAGGCAGTTTGAAAATACTATTTCTTGCTATGTTGGACTGGTTCGAACCTGTTTCTAAAGAGCGTGTTTTCTGAACCAATGGCATTCAGTCCTTGTTCATTGTGGGATTTCCTTACTTGCACTGGTACAACGAGCACGTTTGAAGTATTTTGTGGCAAAACCGTTCTTCCCTACACATTACAACGCATTATAAACGCACGGCAGGTGGCGGCCTTAAGAGCGTTGACGTGGCAAAAAGAAACATAATTTTATAATGGCACGGCATAGACTTTACTTGTGACTACATTTTCCACTTTAAAATATTTTTATCTCTTATGATTTTCCCTCAGTGACATGACAAAATTTGCAAGTTACGGGAACATGGCAATAACAAAACCAAGTGTCACGCTCAAATGAAATAATTTACACTAAAAGTAGATATTTGTGCAATATGCTAAAATATTTAAAAACACACGCCTTTGAAATTTTTTAATAAATCTGAAAATTACGGCATTTTACTTCATTTATTGCAAGTTTGAAAATAACAACAGGAGCCTTTTATGTGTTTTTAAAATATTTTAGAATATTGCTCATAATATCTCATTGAGTGTAAATTACTTCATTCGAGTAAGACAATTGGATTTTGTTATACAGGACTATGTTCACGTTAACTTGCGAATGCTGGCTTTGACATGCTGCTATTGGAAAACTGTCAGAGTTAAAAAAAAAAAAAAACAATTTGAATGTGTAGTCACAAATAACGTCTATGAAACGATAACTACGTTGTGTAAATATAGGCTAATATTATATATTTTCGCCACGTGAACGCCCTTAAGAACGACTGGTTGTCTACAACGTGTGATATATACTGTCTCTGTAATTAGTGTTGCTAATTTGTTACACAGGAGTATGTTATAGAATAGCATACGGAATAAGTCATGTGTGTAACGGTTAATCATTGTGAATAATATTTTATTATACTGAATAGACATAATCACACACTGTGCAATTTTCTACTTTACATATGAAGGACATTGTAGGCTTAAGTTTAAACTCAATAATACAGAATATTTTAGCAAATTGGTCTCTACCGACTTTACCGTATGAATCTGTGATCAAAGCAATAACAAATACTTAGTAGCAATAATAAATTATTATATGTAATAAGTCGATAACGACTTATTTTACGAGTAAAATGATATGGTAGTACGAGCAACTTAACCCACATTCCCACCAACTTGTATTTTGGACCTATCTTGTGAACTAAGAGCCTTGTGACTTTTTACCAAAGAGCATTTTCTGCTTTGTTTTGGTCAGTTATTGACATAGCGCAGTTCGTACACACGAATAACCTGACATATTCTACATTCATATTAATAAACATCTATGACTATTCTGTGGCCATCGTTTTCCAAATGAAACTTGGTTTCGTGTTCCTTGACTAATATATATTTGGAACATTTTTTAACATATTTATTCGTGCGTTTTGTATTGATCTTACACTCACCGCAGCGCGTAGGCATATCGTACAATGTTAAATGTTCCTGACTTGCTGTTTTCGGCTAAGTTACTTTTTCTAAATACAGATGTTTAATCATCTTGCATACATTTCTGTTAATTTTTAAAATCTTAATAAGTGTTTGAACGCTGTCTTCATCAAGCTTGATTGCCACACAGTTAATTTTGAGTATGCCTTCATGCCGTACGTTTACTTCTCCTATGCAAGTCACTTGGAAAATAATAATACGGCTAAAATACGAAGTAGCCGAAATTATATTTTAAGAATGATAATTTAAACTATTATTACAAGGCTGCCAGTACTAGTTTGAAAATCAAAAACGCGTTCAATGAATGTTAATAATTTTACAGTATTTATTAATGATTGTGAAGCACCCCAAACAATATATATTTGTTAGTAACAGAAGTAAGTTATAATAGATTGCTATAACGTCGGTGGCATGGGAGGACTGACTGATATAAAAAAGTTATAAAAATAATTAATTTCACTAACAAATTTTACTAGGCCTATAGGCGCTATAGTCCTGAGTATTATAACTGTTCTTTACTCTATAACATAGTGTTGAACTCTCACAAGGCCTTCTATTGATGTCCATTATTGTTTCTTTAATTCAATTTGTATAAGATGTACTATCTTGTAAGCGTAAATCATTTGACTCAGTTTGAACACTTTTTAAAAAGCTATGAATCTTTAAATGTATAGGGCTGATCAAAAATAAAATTTATGCCAACTAACGGAAATCCCAAATGATAAATCCAACAATGCATTACCAAGTAAATTTTGTACAAATATAACGTAGTTTGAAATATCAAGATTGGCATAGCTTTCGATGCTAGTAAACTTCAATTTTGGAAAATTTAAGAAGTATTGGTATTTTTCAACCCTGAAAATGTATGTGAGCTAAACTTGTGGAATATATCGCGAAAAAAGACCTCCCGTTACAGCTTGTTTTTCATCAGTCGAATTGAATGAAACCGAATACAGCGATGGAGAATCCAAACAAACATGTAATCTATTTCTCACGTAGACGTCCGTCACCGGCAAAATAAAACTGTTTCAATTATCATACAGTAACCACGTCTACGATACGTCCAAATAGCTTCACACCTAAATTATGTGCCTCGACTTGCAAGGATGCTTACGTTTTGCTGAACTGTAAAGCGAGTTCCAACGGAGCCATGGTTTTTACAAGCTCGTTAATAATTATTTTTACCATTCCAGGAAATATACGTGTTAAGACGTGCGGGCGTAGGACGTTCGAAAGTGAGATGGAAGCTCTGGTGTAGGGAAATAATATAAGTTCATGAGATTGCCGTACACGGCTCTGCCAGCGCTGTTTGTGGCTGCAACGTGAGTGGTTTTGTGTCTACGTAGTTACAAATATCTGTGCCCTCCCCCTCCTCTCTTGCTGTGTGTCCGTGCGCACAGGTAGTAATTGATGTTCACCGCTTGGACGCAGTTGGGTTGGAAGTGAATCCAATTTTAGCAGAAAATACGCTTAGAGCTTTGTGTTTTACTTTGTTGTTTTGTTTAGATTTTGCGCTCGCATTATGAGCTTATGCTGTTGGCAAAAGTGCGTCTTATGCAATCAATTAAGGGGTGATTAAATTAACTCACGCAAGCCACTCAGCTAGTTGGTAGAAATGTACATTTATTTAATTATTTCTGTGAGAATTTGAATCGTGCCCATGCAGTTTCTTAACCGAATTCGAATAAAAAAGAGAAAGTTGTCAATTCAGTAGTATTTTTAATTGTTACCTCACGACTCCGTCATTTATAAACCTATTTGGAAAATAAATTTTTTGTTGGAAGTGGGATATTTTCAAGAGTGTCCCATTATAATTTAGTTGTCATTTGAGGATTCACCTGGGAACTCCTCAAAATGGAATACGAAATGTATAGTAATAAATATAATGGTAGGTTCGTGACAATTCAGTACTGAATAGTTTCCTAACTATGGTCAAGGACGTTCTGAGCTGACTTCGACTGCGAAGGGACAACGGAACTCCTTAACGACAAACAACACGAATGTGGAAGGTTGGCACCGGAAGGAACTCTGTTAAAAATGAAGAAAAAACATTTTAACAAAAATAACACCAACTTATAAAATTCTACGAAGTACACCAAAAAGTAACAAATAGTTACGTTGTTTTTAGACTACTTAGAAGTCAATCAATTTATTAGGTCAGCAATATACAGTTATTGTTATTTTTGGAGTCAATGCCAGCCAAGTTTTTAAGAAATGTTTTGAAATTTCCTAAATTGAGTAAGGTATTTAAAGTTACGTAGATTCGATAATGTAGCAATACCTAACTAAACCAGTGTACAAATGAAGACAACTGCCTAATAAAAACCAATTACAAATGAACAAAACTGCTTAAAACAACACATTAGTTACAAATAAACATAAATAAACCTATTTACAAAAATTAACAAACCAGGAAATTAAAGATTGTAAGTAAGATCTTTTGGCCGAGAAAATACGCCGACCAACGGCATCGTCCGACACGATTCCCACATGCGAAAATCCGAGGTCCAACCTCGCCAGCAATCGAATCTGGAATCGCCTTGTTGTGGGGCGAATGGTCTGACCACTCGGCTACCGCGCCCCAACAGAAACTTAAAGCGATACGTCGAAAATCTATTGATAAATGAACACAGTGCCGTATAAAACAAATATAAATACCTTAAGGCGATTCTAAGCACCTAGAAACCACAATCGAATACAATTAGAGAAAACTTACAGCATACAAGCATATCGCAGACTGTCAACAACATCTGCCCTCACACGTGTGCCCACATTCGTGTCTCTCCCTCAGTTTCCCCCCTCCCAGCCCCCCCCCGTGTACACCCCGTGCTGTTCAACATCACGCCGCTGCTGTCTTTGTGTCCATTAAGTAATCCGTAGCTGAAGTCAACATTAAATTTCATTAAATTAGATGTAAACCTAATATAATTCCTTACGCGTTTGTTAACCATGTTTGGCACTGACTCCAAAAATAACAGTAATTGTATATTACTGTCCTAATCAATTGATTGTATTCTAAGTAGTCTAAGAATAATGTAATTACTTTTACTTTTTAGTGATTACTTATCAGGGTAGATTTTTTCGAAGTCGGTATTTTTGGTGTTATGTTCCAAGGGAAACGCAGTTTTTTAATCGTGCCCATGCAATTTTATTTTTTCGGTGATATAGTTCAAGTGGAACGCAGATTTACATATGTGAATAATTCTAACCCTTCTGACAATTTCTTCGTAGTGATGTCTGAAATTTCCGTGTTTACCTATTTATAAGAGGGATGAATAATCACTGTTCTACTTGCTAATGTTTTGTACACACAAGAACGCAGTTTAAATGATTGTGTCCACTTTGTAGGTTATTCAGCACCAAATGGGCGTTGAGTAGTTAAGTGTGACAAAGGGAACTACTTGCTCCAGAACATTTCAAACGCAGGAAGTGAGCCGCCTTACAGTGGCAACATGGCATTAGTGCCTAGAAGGGCCGAGTGATCCTAGCCACGACCTGCGTGTACAGGATAGAACACGAGCTCGGCTGGTCGAGGCAGTAAATCCGAGGCTCGGGTCGCGCAGTAAAGCTGCGATGGGAGGGATAAAACAGAACATAACGCCCCTTAAAGTGAGTCTCGCAGTATTTATTAGGTCTGGCGTCGTTAATTCTTTACGGCTTGGAGGCCGCACTGAATAGAAACAAGCTCTGTACGATTCCCGGCCCAGCGTACAACCCCCTTTAACAATGAAAGTGGTCGCGAACTGCCGCCCTTGGATGTGGAGTTTCACATCGGTTACCGTTAGTATAATTACATTAACTGGGGGGTAGAAACTCTACTGAGCCTCTATGTTATTAACAACATAGGTATTCTGTTACAAATATGAAAGGGTACGTTTCTTAGAACCATTTGTAATGGTTACGTGTTTCAACAAACATACTCAGAACGAAGCAAGATAGTTTATAAAATTGTAACTAAAATGTGCTTCACGATTTAAGATAAATTTGGCCTAGATACACGTTCGATGTCAAATTAATAACGAAATTTTTTTTCAGTTCAAATAAAACAAAAGCATTGAAGATTCATTTCAGGACAGTGTTCAGATACTGGTAAAAGTTACTTCGGTTCGTTATAATGGCAGTTAACTTAAACAAAAATATTTAATAATGTGCTTGGAATGTTTTAGTGTATAAAAAATCTATGTTTCGGCAGTAATACTTAACAATGACAAAATATTTGCTTGTGTCCTTTTAAAAATATCATGTCATACTTAATATTTGTTGTAAAGTGCTTCTCTGTACAAGTTAATAAGTCGTTAGCAGAATCATAGTGTTTTCACACTGGTTTTCCCAACAAATAGATAGTTAAACAAACTAACTATTCGTCATTCGAATGCGAAAATTGCTAACAGGCGAAGATACGTACTGGCACAGACAACTAGAAGGCATGTGAACCATTTTAACAGTCTCAGTCATAATGTTGAATAATATCCGCTTCGTTAAATATATCATTTTACCTGTGCTACTGCAAACATCTATACAAGAGTTCGTTAGTTATACCAAATAACGTGTGTGCTTCACATCCCCCCCACCCTATTTGTTCGGTTATGTATGACACACTTTAAGACGGACAAAATACAATTACCTTTCGTTTTAGCGTACTAACCTAGTTCGTTTGTTTCGACGTAACAAAATTAAAAGCAATTAGTCCTTAATAATACTGAAGTTAATTATTCGCATCAAGTCTCCCTACAACCCAATGCTTATACTTACCAATAATTTCTCACGAAAAGTGAACAATATAGAAGAAAATTAATTTTTTTGTTAATCAGCTAATTTTATGTTTGAAAAGTACGGTATGTCTAAAATGGCAAACTGTACTGAAATCTGTAAAAATTCTTTCATAAACGTTCGTTCTTACACCGAAGCCCTACGGCACTGCTCGACTTATTAAATAAGTATTAAACCTACAGCAATCCAAGTACGTTCACTGATTTATAATGCGAACATGTGTTCTCTCATAAAAATAACGTAATCTTAAATAGTTTAGTTTCCAAGAAAATGAGACACACGCCAGTAGTAATTTCACGATTTTCCGAAGCTAAGTGACTTCAGCTTAGTAAGTTTATGTAGCCTACATTTGTAGCTGTAGTACAGTTCTGATGTTATTTCTCGTGGACTCTGTGATGACCTGGGGGGCAGGAGTGAGGTGTGGGTGGGTGAAGGTCACATATGAACACGGAATGTGTGATCATGGCGGGAGTATGTTGCTACCAGCTTGCCAGGCCCCAGGGATACACCTACCAACTCGCGCGCACACACATACACACACGCGACATGGTTATATCGGGGACACCCCCCCCCCTCCCACCACCTGCCCACGACGACCCTAACGCCACACAAAGGGGTGGCGGCGACACATGTCCAGCCACCCTCTAATTAAGGGAATGGATGCACACAAAGTTCTAAACCCCCTCCAACCCGGCAGTGGTAGCTGTTGGCCGCGGAGGCTGGCGGGTTGCCTACACCTCAGGGGATGCTGCTATCCCGACCTCGTAATTAAGGCGTCCCGGCTTTGCCACGGCTAACGAACCACGCCTACTCCGACCCGGTCCACGTCCGCTAGGGGAAAGGATGCGACAAATATGTTAGCGGCCATAAAATTGTGAAAGATGGGTGGGGTGGGTGGTCTGTGTGGAGTGTCAGAACGCGAAAAAATACCCCGTAGCTGCCTTTATGACTGTCAGGTTTCCCGAAAAATAATATTGCTTTACCCAAACCGGTGTTTGGACATGATCCATTGCGAGTGAATGCTGCCGTGATGAAAAAAAAAAAAAAAAAAAAAAAAAAAAAAAAAAAAAAAAAAAAAAAAAAAAAAAAAAAAAAAAAAAAAAAAAAAAAAAAAAAAAAAAAAAAAAAAAAAAAAAAAAAAAAAAAAAAAAAAAAAAAAAAAAAAAAAAAAAAACAGAAAATATAAATAGAAAAGTAAGAAACTCCAGTGTCAGCTGTAGACAACAAAAATATACAGGCAGATTCTTTCAAGAAACCCCCACTGCAATAGCAACGTAATCAAAACATGTAGTTAAAAAAAAAATTAGCTATGTATACATACTTATTTTAAGTTTCTAGGATGATTATAGTGTGACATAAACACAGCACAAAATATGTTTGTGTTGCACTGAAAAATAACTTGTGTGGTTTATCAAACTGCAACGTATATTATAGAAATGGTTGTATTGCACATTTCATTACTGTTGCTTGTCAATGTTCCTCTAAGTAATTTTTTGACCTTTGTAATTTATTGTTGTTATGTGAGAAATGCGTTAGGTAGAGAAAATATTCTTCTTTATTTCATCACGTTAATTTTTGAGTTATGTTGGTATTGTATTCAGTGTGCGATATGTTTGTTGACTGCTAATATTGGATTTCTTGTATTTCTTTCTTTTTTTAATTGTGACTTTTTTCTGCAGTGCGACAACATGCACTCGCGATGACAAGAATAGTTCAAAGATCATGTTTCTTTGTCTGTCTCACGGCAAACAGCCCCCGTAGCTCTTTTCAATCATTCTAAAGTATCATCTAGTTATCATGAGAGACGTCCTCAAGGTTCGCTCTTTCATCCACTTCAGGCAATGAAATTGTAAGCCATACTTACTATATTGGTATGCACATCAAGAATAATTTAGTCTTTGTATTCAGAATGTGCAATTGGCACGCAGTTTTTCGTAGTGGTAATTTAACGGAACATTAAGCTTAAAGGTTATGTTTTCTTTGTGGAAAGTATGCAGAAAAGGCAAGCGATTGTTACCCAGTCTTGGTTTTACGAACCAGTATATTGTTCCTATAGTTACACTTCTCACTTTCACAACAAATGTTCGAAGATCCATCCTCCAAGCTCAGTACATGCGTACCGGCGACCAAGCATATCTCACAACAGCGAGGACCCGTGTGGCTTATTTCTGTGAGGCAAAGGTTGTCAAAGTAACAAAATAATTCGGTTTTTAAAGAGTTTGAGATCACTTGTGACTTAAAGTAAATGAAAATGTGATGAAATTGCCAAACAAACTATAAATATTTGTATAAACTTTTTCGTCACTTTTATTAACATTTTAAATTAAATATTGCTCATTACAAGTATATTATCATACAATAATTAGTCTCAGCTGCATGTACTGGTTCAAGCGTTTCTCGACTTTCTAGAAACTTCATGCAGACATTTCTCTGAAATCTAACGATTCCGGTACGTTTTATCAGCATTTTATGTTTGGCTACTGCAATTTTATATTAAATCATAAAATTTAATATATATAATCACAACCAAACCTTTAAATTAATTGGCATGCAATTTCTTTATTGCATACTAGTATCTTAAACATTTATTGCAAAACCTTGACAAACATTATAATATAGAGCAGTCTCGATATTTTTATTTACATATCATTTAAAATTAATACCCCCCCCCCCCAAAAAAAATTAGTTTTTTTTTGGATTAAGATTTCCTTCAGTTGTATATTAAATATTTTGATGCAGAAACTCTTTAAATAGAAGCATTTTGCACCTTAAAATATAAAATTTCCCGGTGGAGGACTCCTACACACCCCTTTATTACGTAGGTTATATGTACACTTTCTCTACCAGTGACGTCCCCCCCCCAAAAAAAAAAATTAAATGCTTACGACGCCGATGTTCAGGAATGTTGCATGTGATCACCTCATAAGGAAACCGACACGAAAAACTTTAGTGGTCGTCAGTCATAATTGATTCCACTATTGGTCAGCTTCAGCAAATGTCACCGGCTTACATTGACCGCATGATGGCTGCGATGTAAACTATCTTCGCAGCGGAGACAGAAGGAGGAGGGATATGTGTATATATATACATGTGTGTATGTGTGTGTGCACGGGTCTGGGAGGTTAATTACGTCCGGGATAAGGCCACCTTCCCCCGCCATATTAAACCGGACACAACCCCCTCGCCGTCAAGCAGTTCCTCTAGGAACCTTTGATGTCGCAGATCGAGCGTCAAACAGCATGTGGTGCCTCATCGTACCGGCCGCCACATCCGGAGGAATTTCGTTCCACGTCACCACTTCGCGAATTTGCTGGTCCTCTATAGTCCCCCTTCCAACTCCGCGTTGCCAATTTACCTTCCCTCCACCCCTAACAACCTCCGCCAACTGCCAGAAACAACCCACGCTTCACACCTGCATATATATATAACCATGACAACTGAGCAGAAGTGCAAGAGGCGTCCAAGTATTGAAGTTAAGAACTTAAAGTATTGTGTTTGTCACAAAATCCTGATTAGCTATATAAATTTCATTCCTTTTTTCAATATCTGCAATTTTCCTTGTAAAATTTCAAATTCTATATTAAACAATTGACTATATGGTTTAATGTTACCGTAAAAACAAGTAAAGTAAATAAATTATTTTTTAAGTTATAAACTTTCAACAACCAGAGTGAAGCGTGTATACTAAAAATATGCGTGGCATTACTATGCCACAGTCATGCCGCTAGTGATACAGCCTGTGGTAACGTGTATTCATCCGAATATCTGCTGCCACAGGACTTTACTAACTTATCATTATTTCCGAACTCTCATGTGAGGAACTGTCTCATTCTTCTGGACGACACCATTTTCTGACTTAAATTTCTTTCAGGTTTTATGTTAGGTGTGTGTGAAACAGGTAATTAATTGCTGTAGTACACATACATATAGTTAATATGAAATACGTGCTAGCCGATTTAAGGCCATGCCTGGTAGTTTTGCAGTGATTTCGAAAATAATTTTTCCAAAATGAACTAATATCTCTATCACAAAATCGCTACGTTGTTTTGTCACTAATACATCAAAGTTTCTGTCTGAATTTTTCCGTTGCAATGACACAATGGATTTTTAGATTCTTGCACCCAAAGTATCACATATTTTAGCATGAAAATGGTCCAAAATGGCACAAAATATTTTTTTTTTACTGGCAAACGACTCATTTTTTTAAGCCTACGTATAATTGTGTATAGTATGACTTCACACGCTCTCAATTTTTTTCAACCCATTTGGTTGAAAACTTTTTGAGTTTTTTGCACCAACGTGAAAAAAACTACCAGGCATGGCCTTAAGTTAGTGTGCACGGTAAAATCGGATCCCTACAACAAATAAATTTTATCCTATGAGGAAAATTATTCTTGCCGTTACTGCCTTTTTTGTTCAAAAAGTTTTCTTTGAAAATAACAGCGTTTTCTTCGTTGCAAAGATAATTTGTTTGTTCAACGTTAAAATATTGTTGAAATTATCACAAATATCCACTACAAATATTTCAGAATTTAATGGAAACACAATTTTTGAAACGGTTAATGTAACTTTCAAATATAAATAGCCTTCGCTAGAGTTACTTTGTAGTAGCTGATATTTAAAATGAATTATTTCTTTGCGGCAAGGAACATTTTGCTGTTTGCAAGGAGAGTGTTTATAAAGTGTGTCGTGGGGAGTTAAACCGTTAACTCAAATCTCTCAAGTTGACTCGTGCTGTATTCGGCATCACAGCGGCCACACCAAGAGAGCATTGACCTGATAAGCTGGAGGTCGTGTGCATGTGTGGGCGTATCTCGTTGACGTCACAGGGAGGGAGGGTTGTATGTGGCGTGGGTGGAACCACACCGGGACAGCACGATATGAGATTATTGCCTCTTCATTCTCGACCCCAACCCCCTCCCCTCTTGCCCTATGTCAGCCTTTCCCCTGTGACCTAGCCATACTGCTGTCCCGCACGCCTGCAGTATCATGCTCAGCATTGCCAACTTTTACCCATATCGCTCTTGTTGTTTTGAACGACACTTGGCTGGTAATAATTAAGGTCCCTGTCTACCTGCGCTTGAAACGTACTGTAACGAGTTGCAATTATTAATATTTTGAAGAAACACCCTAGTGTTCATTACATTTGTACTGTACATCTTTGGAAAGGACACACACTACAAATAATGTGTTTTTTTTCTAGTTTATAAATTACGTGATATTACTTGTAATACCATTTTAACACATTTACGTATGACGAAAAATATCAATTTTCGGACTGCCCAGTTCAGGAAAATAATTCCAACTGTGTTCGAAAACACAAAAAAATCACGGGTCCCTATGTTTGCTAAAATTTAATTCTTAAATCTTGTTGGTGATCAGATATCGAAAAACTGTTACATAGAAATGTTGAACTTTGTTTGAACTATGTAGCTAATTTTTTGACAAGACGCCGTTTTTATTTTATTTAGGCTAATTATTGACTTTAGAAAATTGAATTAAGTCGGTAATTAGGAAAAACATGGAAACTTACGTTTTTAAGAAAAAAATAGGCTACATATAACAAACTTTAAGAACATTTCTACGTAATGGTTTTACGATATCATCTCCCTTTCTGGATTTACACAATTAAACTTGCAAAAACAAGATAAATAGGAACCTGTGATCTTAAAGTCATACAAAAATGGATAATGGCAAATCACTGAACGCCAGTCTTAGGGTTTGCTCGTAAAATTGACACTACAGTTATTACGCCTCCTGCAGCATCCTTAGCTATCCGTCCATATTAAGCTTCACGTACAAAAGCAAAGACTACATGGCTAAGATCCTAAACAACGTAACATCCCACAAGCTACGTATAAATTTTAAGAATTTAAATATATTTCTTTTTCATATACTTGTCATTGATTTGTTTTACGTTTTAATTATAATTTTGACGGTGTTTCAGCCATTGATTAACTTTAGAAATTTGCATAAAAGTGGGAAATATTTTAAATTTCAATACTTTCATAATTTTATCAAAATGTATGTAGGTGTAATAATTTTAGTAACTTTTTTTATTTACCTGGGGTTTGCTGGTTTGCTTGTTTTTTTTTTTTTTAACCATACGGCCCTAAGTTTACAAAGAAATAATCTGAAAATTCAAATTTTAAAATAAACTTGATATTTAACATAAATAAATTACAACTTCACAAGATTTAAAATTAAAACCTTGTCTACTAAAAAATTAGACAAAACCGATCGGAAACTATTCATTACATCGATAAAATTTAGTTTAATACTCCTGACTGAGAAAATATATATTACCAAGGAAACCAAGCCAAATATGTAGTAGCAGTATTTGTGTAGTTTTTATTCGAAAACTACTGCGAACAATTATACAATACTGCGTGCACAGCACTCAAAACTTAGTTAATTGTTCTACTGTGCATAAAAAACTTCGATTAGTAGCAAAACAGTGAAAAATATCAAGGTGATTAGGCCTATGCGCGTCTCGGAGATTACGGCAAGAAATTAAAGTTAAAGATAAATATATTATGTTAATATTCAATAAATAGTTTATATATTAAATTAATTATACAATTATTATGGTGATTTTATGTAACGTTGACACGAATATATTTGTGTGGTCACATTGAAGAAAGTTTCCGCCTTGTAACACTAATTCTTAGGCAGCTAACCAGCTTTAAAAACGATAAAACAGTAATTAAAACCGCCACGATGTATTTTATTACATACAATTCAACGCTGCAACACTTCAGCCGCAACAAATCGCAACAAATTTAATTTCGCGGAGCTGGATTTGCTATTGAACTATTGTGACCATTTCCGGGAACGAAAACAACACGTTCCACGAAAAAAATTGGCGTTTATAAACGATGATTACAAAACCCTGTACGTTTCAATATTTGGCTCTCTTACTCTGTATATCTACTGACGCAATTGAAATTACCTATTCGTATAGTCCATAGTACACACTTATATATTAATTAGCTGGTGCTATGGATATTGGTTTCCTCTCGCAACAAACCAACAAGCGAAGTAAAATATATCCGATAATAATATGTTCTTATTGCACGTATGTTAATATAATTTCAGTCATGCGTTCAAACAAAGGAGACTTATCCAAAATTATTAAAATAAAATTAATTGTAACTTAACAATTATCTCACCTGTTTAATTTCTGTCAATATAATTACGTGATTACTTGTGTCGTATTGGTTTTGATACTGCTGCGGTACATACTTGGTTCGTTTATAAACTAACATGTATCCCAACTTCAGTTTCAAAAATAGTAAATACATCAAGAAGCAGTTCATAAAAAATTTGTTTAGATTTGTTTTGCTGAAAGAAACAACTGCATGAAGTACTAGTTACTTAACGAATTTGTTTCCGAAAATGAAACACAAACTAATAAATTAGAGTTTGTCATCAGTTTTCAAACTCTGTGCAAAATACAATATATCAATACCAAAATTTTAATAAAAGAATGGTCTTAAATGTTTGATAATGTGAGTTACTCTAAAGACTGTATTCCATATGTAAACGTCGAGACAAATGTTAGGTTGTATATTGGCATACACACACTCTCGTTCGTAATAAACAACAAACATTTATGAATCATTCATCGAAATTCAATGAAGTGTTCACGGAAATCTCATTAGCGAGTGGTTTATTAGTGACAACGCCAAATTAATTCGGAAATATAATACTATTCAAAATAATGGGAAATGTACCTTTGGCGGACGTTTAGGAAAACATTACTTTAAATTAAACCCAATACATAAAAAATTAGGTTTACATTCAACTCATAAACTTAATGTTTACGACCACTGGTCTGACGTGAATATATATTATTAAAAAATTGTTTGGCCTAACGTTGGATAAAAATGAGTTTAGTCCTACATAAATTCACTGTTTTAAGGGTGCGGGTCACATCAGTTTCCAACGCTTTTATTTATTTTTATATTTGTACCAGATATTTATTTTATTTTTATCATTGACAGCACAACATTAACGTTTTCATTTTCCCGCATTGAACTATCCAGATTTCCAACAAACATAGGCCGACTTAAGATTGTGTAGTTATAGAAGCAGTCTAATAAAGCATAAATTTTATTGAATTGTTTAAAAATTTAACGTTACAAAGAACATTCTGTGTCATTTTCAACTTCAAAAATTTTTGACTGGTATCAAACACATTTTCACAATGCTAATAAATGAATTCTTGTATAACAACTATTTGCTCTAAATTAACAAACCATATTTAGTATAATATTTTGCAGTTGCAGTTTTAAGATGGTAGAGTAGGCGTTCTGGATGTGTCCCTCGCCCCAAGCCGTGGTTGAGAAAGCACTCATGTTATCACACGCACAGTAAAACAAAAAAAAAAAAAAAAAAAAAAAAAAAAAAAAAAAAAAAAAAAAAAAAAAAAAAAAAAAAAAAAAAAAAAAAAAAAAAAAAAAAAAAAAAAAAAAAAAAAAAAAAAAAAAAAAAAAAAAAAAACAAGAAATACTTTGGAAACTAGTGTTAAAAAAGGCTTATTGTGTGCACACAGCAATATTGTAAATTTTACAGAAAATTTTTGGAAATGTACAAATATGCCTATGACGATAATAAAAACTGTATCTACATTTACAAAAAAAGGTCAATTTTACAACAATTAATTGAAGTGTTTAAATTTTTTTCGCAGCTTGTTTTCAATTATTTCTGTAAAATTATAAACTATTTTGTTAAATGTGACAGGACGTCGAAGGTTATTTTGTTTCACATCAAACACCCTGCTCAGAAAAATAAATCCCAGTAATCCCAACAGGTAATGAAGGATGACATCCTTGTTTCGGTGCCTGGACCGATAAGTGTTTTGACATTAATTTCCAAGATTTTACTTGTAAAAAGTACGAATTGTATTACTATGCAGAGTTACGGAAGGTAGTGGAGCATGATAAAAGTCCTACGCGACATCTCTGAGGGAATAAATTGAACGAATGTTCCCCGTGGACGAGTACATTCCAGCTGACTGTCAGCCGGCATTAAGTGAAGATAAAGGTTCAGGGAAGAGTACAGGCAGTTTCTTGGAAGATATGTGTAAAATAATTATGCATTTGACTGTACACAATATGTGACATGTGCGCTTGAAATGGGTTGCAGTGAGTTGCGGTAATTCACTTTTTTTATGAAACTACTAAAGGCGCATTATGTTTGTGTACCTACGAAAAAAACGCACACTTCAAACAATATCGCTATAGTTTCAAAAATTCGGCACGTTTATTTATAACATTATTTTCGGGACCCTCATAATGGTCCAAAAAGGGGGGTAATTTAGACTGCCGTATCTGTAAAAATATAAATACCGAGTTCTAAAATCACAGCTATAGAAACAAGCCTTAGACTTTGAACTATGTTGCCCACAAATAAAATATTGTGGTCACACCTTAAAGTCCTATAGTAAAAAGGATAATAGTAAAGCACTGCATGTCAGCTGAGTAGCTTGCGCGGAGAGGCGATAATACATTACAGACGCCGGTCAACGGCACCCTTACCGCTCCTGCCTCACACACACCTATCAAAGGAGGCCCCTTAATCGGTGCCTGGAGAGGAAACCACGCACGCGGATTGCCTTTTAGGCAGCGTGAAACTTCGCGGTGCAAGTCGTTGGCGCCTGGTTTAGCTTTTTAAGGGGAGAAAACTGTGAAAGTGGTTTACACAACTTTCCTTCCTTCCCCCCGTCCCACTTCCCACCCCTGCGAGTCCCTCCCACGTTACAACGTTAATTACGCAAGTACCTGCGCGTGCGTGGGCGTGTTGAAACTACATCCCCGTCGTCTCGCGGCTGTGACGTCATAATGTAGAGCAGGGGGTAGGTTGAGTAGTGGAGGTAGGGGGTTACACGGAGTAGTTCTCCACGACTTATTGCCTCAGCTCAGCCGAGGAGAAAGTAAGCCCTGTAGCCGTGTGTGTTCTGCGCCGCGAACCCACAGACGACGGGCATTACATCGGCCGACTGCGCTGCAGTGTCCCGGGGGAGGGAGGGACATGCACGAGGTAAAATAAAAGTAAAGGGTTGGCAGCCCTGGATGGAACGAGCGCCTCGCGTGGTAAAGTCCGGGGCCAGGAAGAAAGGGGGAATCATTTACGCGAAATAGAGTACACCAGCTGACATAAAAAAACCCCGAGACCTGCTCCGCGGGTCGCGGTAAACAACGTCGCCGGCTCGGCCCGGAAGCGGAAGGCGCTTGGAGAGGTGGATAGAACAGGAAGAGAAGGGGTGGAAGGTGTGGCCTTGTTCCATTCCGCACCACACAGTTGCTGAAGCACACTCCAGGGCCGCTGAGCAACTATTCTACCTGCGAGGAGTTGATATCGCAAGCGCTTCGCAATGATAGTCTGTGGGGCAAATATTACTACTTTATATAATCTCTCTTTCCATAACTTATAAAAATGTTAGTCCTCTTTTCCAAAATTTAAATATTATAATACGCGTTAACACAAAATTTCAATTTAGGTATTACAGGATAGACATATTTGGTTTATTCTGAAAACCAAATTGTTCGCTTATGTTTTTACTAGGCATTGACAATTTTAGCATTGTTTAGTTTCTTATAGACTGTCCACAGATACCATTAACATTCAGAGTTTACGTTAAAATTTAGGCATTAGGGGATTTGCTTGGTTGGTTAACTACCCCTGATATTTAGTGGCGAAAGTACGTAAAAATAAATAACTTTTTAATGTATTGGTTTTAAATTAAAGTTAAAAAATAGTCTTTAACTAGTAAAAAAAATTGACAAATAAAAATAATTTCTGGTAATTGATATATTGAGGGAAATATACCATTTTGAATGAATATTTTAAAGTTAGTTTTAACTAAGGAACGTAAAACCTCTCAAATAGCAGTGGTTTTCCATTTATATCAAGCAGAAAAATGTATGTGCTTGACAGAGTTGCATTTAAAACGATGCGTTAATGATTGGTATATTTAATACAAAATTTATATTTTACCTTGTTGGCTGCAAGATTGATAAGCAAAATACTTTAGAGACACAGTGTGAAAATGATGGTCTGATTTGTCCTTTGAAATCTATATTCTGCTTCTTCGAAGAAAAATAGGCTAAATCAGAAATGCCAAAACATCTCTGTTTTCAGTAGCGAACTCAGAGTTGGCGAAGTTGCGATTATGTAGAGTAAAACAAAGATTGTGTTCAAAATGAAGAGGATTTGGAACAAAACTTACCCCCTTGTGCTCGCAGTATAGAAATGTATGTATATGTGGCAAGGTTCATGCCAGTCTAGTGCTACATTTCTATCTCGCATTACACATGCGAATGTCTCGTGTAAGGGAACAAGAAATGAAACATGTCCTCAATACTGGTGCAAGCTTCTGCAAGAACTCAGTAACGAAGTATTCCACTGATAATTCTATATCTTACACCGTGCCTAAGGGATATCGACCTACTCACGTAGGTCAGTTTCGGAAAGTGTATTGTGGCGTGTAAAATATAAGTCACACAGTTATAGAATGTAACGTTACATGTACAATTAATAATCAATTTTAGTAAAAGTTGTTAACAAATTATCCCTTGAACAATTATTCTTGAGCTTGCCTGTTGTGGCCGTGAATTAATAACATACATATATCATCCATACACATACACACTTGACCTAATGACAAGAAAATGTACGAAAAAACTTTAAATCAAATACGTTATTAAATAGCTTGTACAAATTTATTTAATATAAATACCAATATACCTCAGGATTCCATTTTTGTGACTGCCATATTGAGTTTTTCGATCAAAATTAATTAACGTCATGTCTGAGTAGCCATACAAAAAAAAATCTACGACAATAGAGGTAAAATAAAATATTCCGAAAACTTCGTTCAGTGATACACATAAATGGGTAAAATTTAAAAAGTTAATCATAATATTTGTGTTCAGTAACCGAATGTGACACTATATTCAGATCAAGAACACTTCAGCAGACGTATTTAAATTAATATTTCAACAGTCGTTTGAACCTGAATTGATACAATATTGTTATATATGTACGTACATATATAGTAAAACATTAAATCCTGCATAAATAATTTTTTTTCAGTGCGATACCCAAAATTACGTAGTTTAAATTTTCCCTGTGCCTTAAAGTCCTTAATATAATTTTCTTCATTTAATGTCATGATTGATTTATTACTCGTTTTATTAACTTAAGGGTGAATTTAAAATAAAAAAACCTGACTTCTTAAAAAATGAAAAAAAAAAAAAAAAAAAAAAACTAGAAGTCAATGTGGTTTTTATACATGTCATGTCACAGTCCATGGAACTGGTCTTCAGTGTGAACTTTTAATTTCGACATGTAACTTGGTTTTCCTATAATGCATAAAGCCGTTGTCTGCAAATGTTGACTTTAATATGATATAACACAAACACTATGAAAGCTAAAAATTATTCTGTTACAGCAAAAAAATAGTCACAATAAAAACCTAAAAAACAAACCATATCACGTACAAATAAAATAATTTAGAACAGTTAAAATTTGGCGTAAACAGCCCCCTCAGGGGTGTCCAAGCGAGGAAAACTCATAATTTTATATTTGCATAAAACAATGTTAGTTTTGTAGATTTTACTCGAGAGTACATTTTCCTCTTACAAAAACAAATTAGCTCTGCTTGTTTTCCCATAACGACATTTTAAAGTCAAAATTTGTATGTTTTAGTTCATACAACCCCCCCCCCCCCCCGAAAACTAATTAAGGGCGCGGTTTACCGCAATTTTTATCACCATGTTTTAATTTTTTATTTGTACAAGATTTTTTTTTCTTATTTTAGACACAATATGTGACTAAATTTGGCTCTTATGAAATTCTTTTATCTCTCATATTTTTCGCGTAATGGCTTGTTAAAGTCATATTTTGCATGTTACTTTTAAGGACTACACTAAAACCAAATGATATACCAAACTCAAAAAAATCACAGTGTATAAAGACATTGCAGGCTACAATGTCATGCTCATAAAAATAAAGAATAAAAATCATTTGTATTTTTAAAAAAATTATTGACTTTTTAAAAATTTTAATGTTCAGTTTCAGCAATTTTTTAAAATTCAAATAATTGTTATTCTTTATTTTGATGAGCATGACATTGTAGCTTGCAATGTCTTTATCCACTGTGATTTTTTGAGTTTGGTATATCAGTTGGTTTTAATGTAGTCCTTAAAACGATAACATGCAAAATATGACTTTAAAAAGCCATTACGCGAAAACTATGAGAGATAAAATGTTTTGATAAGAGTCAAATTTAGTCACATTTTGTGTCTAAAATAAGAAAAAAAATATCTGGTACAAATAAAAAATAAAAAAATTGTTGATGAAAATTGCGGTAGACCGCGCCCAAAATGAAACATAGTTATTCACAGTGAAAGTACATGTCCCGGGTTAGGGCTTTAAATGTATAAAAATCCATTCAAACAATGTTTTGTATTTTAAACAATTTTATGAAATTATAAAATTTCTTGCTACTTTTAGGAAATTATTTTTGAATACAAACTTATTTTGTGTTGGATTTTTATATACTTAAAGATATGGCCCGGGACATATACTTTCGCTGTGAATTATTTTGTTTCATTATGTTAATTAGCTTTCGAGAGGTGTATGAACTAAAAAAATGCAAATTTTGACTTTGAAATGCCGTTATGGGACAATTGGCAGAGCTAAAAAAATTTATAAGAAGAAAATATAGTTGCAAGTAACGTCTAGAAAACTAACACATTTTCATTCAAGTATTATATTAAGATTTTACAACACTTGACCGCCTTCAAGTTGTCTCTTTGGATAGGTTGCGTTTGTGTGTGTGTATATGTGTGTGTGTGTGTGTGAGGGACAAACTCTAAGTGTGTCGCTAACCGACGTTTGTAATGAATTATCCTCTTTATACTGAGACCACTCAACCGGCGTACAGTTCTTAATTGTCACAATTTTTAAATTGGACTTCCAGGGGTTACCTAAAATTTTGATTTGTGGAAAGAATGAGTTAAAATCTGACGCAAGCTTCTAGAGTTTTGTTTTTATAATCGTGGAATTATTTTCCCTGACTCTAAGGAACTAAAGTCATGTTTGTAATAAACTTGTTACGTGTTTAAACGTATAACGATACCTACGAGAAAAAATAGAAAGTTTCGTCACAACAGAAATAATAGCAAATCTCTGCAACACGCTTCAATAGCAAGCAGGGAGGTGCCTTGAATGTGTTGTTATCGCGGGAGACGTAATAGTTTAATGCGCTGGTACGCCAGAGGATGACGTTGTTTACATCCTGGCAGTGTCTGGTGCTGCTAATGCGACAGTTTATCTGCGAGTCCTGGGTGAGACGTTAGTAATCTGCCCTCGAGACTAGGCTGTATCCTCTCCAGCAAGGACCTCCTCACAAGGACCTGCGGGGTTGGCATTGTCTCTCCTTGCGTCTTTGTGAAGGAGCAGCTTCCATTTTCCGCATATTACTTCCACCTCGAGGAAGCTCTAATGTCCTCTAGCGCTCGCTACGTCCCAGATATTAAGCTCCTTGCTACAAATCTCTACCGCGCTCCTCGTGAACAAAACACTGTCGGGTTAGCGGGCCAAGTGCGAAAAAATTTCTTCGTAGTCCTTCGTGTTTTAAAAGAAACATGCTTTAATGCATAAATATCCAAGTTTTCTACGTGTCTCGCGTTTGTCACGGGGCCACAATGGTCGAATGGTCAGACCATTCTCCTCCCACCAAGACGAACCGGGTTCACAGCGGAGTCGGTCCGCGGATTTTTGCATGTGGCCATCGCACTGGACGATGCCGCTGGTCGGCGGGTTTTTCTCGGGGATCTTCCGTTCTCCTCGCCCTTTCATTCCTCTACTGCTCCGTTCTCACCTCATGTCACCCTTCATCAGCGCTGACGACGTCGATGTTAAACGTTGACCAAAATCTCTCATTCACTCATTCACGCTTATGTTCAGTTTTTGAGCCATAACATTCACTCAAATTGTATTCACAGGGTTTTCTTTTCTACAAAGCGTAGGAGATATTCTTAGTAATCTGCTTGACATAAATAAATTTTCCACGCAGAATCATTGGTTGAGAATTCTTGAAAGTTAAATTAAAATTCCCTATCAATGATTCTGCACGATAAATTATTGAAATATTCTATTATTATTTATGGGGATCAGTTTACCAAGAATATATCAAGTGCTTTGTCGAAGAGAATAATTTTATAATACAATATTTTAATCAATTTTATGGCTCAAAATCTGAAAATACAATAAAATTGTTATACTCTGCCCCATAAATGATGGTAACATACAGTTATACGAATGATTATTATATATATGTTTATATACATACGTGTATATATATGTGTGTGTGTGTGTGTGTGTGTGTGTGTGTGTTGTGTGGTCGTAGTTTACCTTACGATGACGAAACATAATCATGAGCTGGAATAATTTCTCAAGCAAACCCTGGCCTACTCCTTTCCCCCTTCCTCCTGTACATCTGCCACGGACTTGTGCTGTCCCTGGGAACGTAAATAACCAAATAAATACAATTTAATATTAGTCGAGTGAAATATATGTAAGATTATTTCCAATAGTACTGGTCGAAAGTCCGCTATAAGGTATACAATAAAGTTACGACGTCATTAAAATTAAATATTAATTTTCAAAAAGGCAAGATTGGAGAACATTTTAAAATCGTAGTTGCTATTTTGGAAATTCCCTTGCAATAGTTTTACTAGACAAATAAAATGTCATTAAAATGCGATCCTGTAGTATTCAGAAGCAAAATATTTAAACTGGTGCTGCCCATTCCTGAATTAGTGAGTTAAGTAATTGCTCGTGCAAAGAAAATCAATAGCTATAAATAAAATGAAGTTCGCCACTCTTTCTTTCACTCGTCAATGCACCGCCCAAACTGTTGGACCTAGGAACGTGAAATATTCAGCGTAGCCTCCCCTCACGGCGTAGGCACCCACTAAGGACAGATTTTTCGAAAATCAAAAATTAAATGGGAGAAAAGGTGCAAAATATGTTTTCGCGAAATTCTCAGTAACTCTCTAACATGATGATGTATTGTTAAATTTTTTACTTCAAAACTTTGCCTAATCAAATTCATAATTAATAATTTTTAAATTTTTCGAATTTCGGAAATTAAAGGGGTGAACATTCGTTAGATGTGTTTTCAATAAGTCTTCTATTTCTCTTAAACCACTTAATATATGGTGGTGATATTTGCATCATAATGGTGCTCAAATATATTTGTAAGAAGCAGTTTAAGGATTTTTCAAAATTCGTCCTTGAAAGCTGGTTAAAAAAAACGTGTTTTAAATTAATCATCCGTATCTCATGAACCTTTGAGATATCGAGGTAGATTTTGCTTTAAAATGAAGTTTACGTAAATACCTAGAAAGTAATTTCAGGATACATTCACTTTTATATAAAGTTTGCGTACATAAGTATATACAAACCAATTTAAAGATATAGAGAGAATATAATAACACCATTAGTTAATACGTAATTAAATGTAAGTAACTATTTTCTATAGTACAAGCGGGTGAAGCCGCAACGGGACAGTTAGTTTGTTAATAAATAATTTTTTTCATTAGGCTAACACGGTAGTTAACGTCGTCGTCAAAACAAACAATAGACAAAACAATTAGGAATTAAAAATAAAACAATATAGAAATTATAATAAAATGAGCATACAACTATACAATTTCAATGCAAGTGACAAAATAAAGTGTTATTTACTGCCTGCTATTGTGCTAGAAAAACGCTTATCGAAACAATAAAATGGATTGTCAAATAACCACTTTAAAATCACAGATTAAGTTTTTTTTTGTAGTTTTGTAGTGTTAGGGGTACGATACAATTTGTTAAAGAGTAACATGCTAGGTGAGATCAACAATAGCTTGGAGCAATTAAAGTTTACTTTACTGCTAAATAGTGTTAAAACATTCTTCCGCTGACTGCCTCTATCAAGCCAAGTTCTTTGAGGTACCAGTAACTACCAGACGGATGGAAGAAGTGTAAATAATAATTAATTTTGGTGCAACTAGTGCTCGTATGCATACGATCGCATTAAGACGTATCAGATGACACAGTCTGTAATTCATGTTAATTTTAAAATTATATATTTAAAGATTATAAATTAAAACTGACAACTGAATTATTCTTGATATAATTTATACATTAACAACGTTTATACTGACTGGCTATGAACTGAGCTGGCCATATAAAGTTTTTGTTATATTTATTTATGTTTGCTAACCAGGCCAACTGTATATTTATTGCGTTGAGCAAGAAGTTGTACATTAATAATGTAACGTAGAAAATATTTCCGAAAGCGAATCACAATTAAGTGAGTTAATCTCATACGGCCTGAATGGTAAGTTTGCGTTAGTAATACCACGTTTTAGCCAAATACGCTACTAACTACCGGCAATCCTGCACGAACGTTTCAAAATTAAAAATGCAGAAAACCATTTGTCACTTTTAATTAGAGGATATAAGTAAATTTTGAAACAAGTTATGTTTCTTAGATATTATTAGGAACATGAAAAAAAATAACAATAAGGTCTTTACATCTTTCCTACTCCAACACATATTTTATTCTTCACTAATAAGAACATTGCTAGAAAGGACGTCATCGTGAATATTTGGGCACGTTAAATAAACAAAGTTTTCTTTGTGTTAGCACATACACACATATATGTATACATGTGTGTGGGTGTACTTACCCGACTAACCAGCACAAAACTTACCACACCCAACAAGTTTCTAAGTAAGAAGCTTTGCAATTGTCGCTCACTTGTTTGTCCTCATTAAGTTTAATTTTTATCTGAAGTTGAATGTAGAAGTTGCAAACAGCATGGCCGCCTCATGAGAATGCGCGGCTGTACTTATGTTCTTAAGGAAGTTTCGCCCAGAGCTCGCTGGTTTAAATGTTTTGCCAGGAGACGGAGATTTGTGCCTCTGGGAAGCTGAGCCCCCAAACCACTCGAGGAGTTTAAGTTTAGAAACGAAGCAAAGACTTACTGCACTCGCGTCAGTAAGTCGCCATTGTAAGGGACTACAGATACCCTAGACGCAACAGTTTACATTTTACACTCGTAAACTTTGTATTCGCTAACAACTAATGAGCGATGCCTACAACATTTTAATGGGATATCAGTGAAGAAAATTGCCTCGTAATTTCTCAATTTTAAACATTACTCTTACAAACAACACGTATTTGACGCAAAGTTTGTAGAAATAACCTGTTTATAGGTCTTTCACGATTAAGTGAGCACTTTTGAAAAGCAACAAGTGCAGAAAAATAATTCAAATGTATTATACATGCTGACCTCAAACGTTAAATTTTCAATTCAGTTACTGGTGTTATTTTTTGTTTGTAGAAACATGACGCAGCAATTTATAAATCATCTGGAAATAAAAATAATAACTAGGGTTTCAAATATCTTGCTTTAGTCGGAACCACGTTTGCATTAATTTTTTTTTGCAAATTTGGTTATTTATACGCTTTCATTAGCTTCAGGTGTATATGTGATTGTAATGGAATTTTTCGCTCTACGTCTATACGAGAGATCTTTTTGTAATTTTGCCGCGTATTAATAATATATGTCAGTACAGCTATGACCTGATATTCTCTTACATTACGAAAAATGGGATAATTTCTACTTATTTTTCATAATAAGTTTTCCTTTACGAATAGCGAGTGAGTTAGAGAGATTTTGGACAGTGTTCAACATCGAGGTATTTAGCGTTGGTGAGGTGGGACATGAAGTGAGTATGGAGCAGCGCCAGAATGATCGGGTATGGGACACGGGAGATCTCTGAGAAAACCCGCAGACCAGCGGCACCGCTCGGCGACGATTTCCAATGCGGAAATCCGGGGACTGACCCCGCCGGGAGTCGAATGGTCTGACCATTCATTCGCCGTGGCCCCAAGAATAGCTGGCGATAAAACATTTAAGACAACTTATAACACGCATCCGCACGCTTTTTTATATTCAAGATGATTTTAAGTTCAGGTTTGTTCTTATTTTACTTATGACCAAAATATTAAACTACACAGAACTGAAGGACATCCTATCGCTGTTGAAAAAATCTTAACGTGTAAAGATTATTTTCTAGTATATTTTTCAAGTTCCTTCAAAAGCTTGTTACTTCAGTTTTTTTATTAGAATTTAATTTTAATATTTAATACGGTTACACAATTAATATATTTTATTTAATATTACGCATCGCTTCATTCTTAAAGAATTTTGCGAACATCATTTCTTGTTTGAAGATTTATTTTAGAAATAGGGTTTTTAAAGTAACATATTTAAACATTGATGCCCCATTTTAAATTGCTGAATACAGGTGCCGTACGGTAAATTTAACCTTATATAAATACACATTTTAACAAATGGTAAATCGAGTTGTAATTTGTGTAATGCAACTATCAAAAATTAATTCATCATTTGTTATGTTAGTTAAAATAATTGGTCAGTAGTGAAGGTAATGTTTTCGGTATAATTTTTACAACACATGCGTTCATGTGTAGTAAATTAAGTAAAACCTATATTTAGATGTTCTTCACTTACACTTGTTACCACATATTCTCGCTATCTTTAAAACATGGTCCTATATAAGTCTTCCCGTTTTAATATTTGCCATTAAAGTTAAAAATATTTCTTTTCAAAATTCTCTATGCTACCTGTAATTTATTAAACTGTTACATAACATTTTGAAGTACAGTTTATTGCAAAACGCAGTGATTCGCAAATAACTGCAGCGTAAATTTCTTATACTTCATCATACAAAATGTTCATAACCAATATTGTTTTAGAAAAGGAAAGTAAATTTTTTACACACTGGTAGATAGCAACATAAATTAACACACGTTTAGCAAAATGAAAACGAAACACTTCCGATAAAATTTTAATCAACTCCGGCTGGAAAAAAAATTTAATTCCGTAATTTACTATAAAACAAACCCGATATAATCCCATACAGTTGATTTTCCGAAGTTATATTACTGCCCAATATAAGCAAGGTAGTTTCGCCTCGAAGAAGATAAAATTAAATATTAAAGTACTAGTGTTTAATAAAAACCTTTCTGGCGCTTTCAAACTCATATGCGTTTAAAATTTCAGTATAATTGCTTACTAGTTATTCTGGCTTCAAGAGTAACAATAAATATATAATTTGTTTAGTTCATAAATGCTATTTCTCGAAAATGAAAATTAAAAAACTGCAAATTTGAAAATTCTTAATTTTTAAACGTAACCGTAATTATTTCCGAACATTTCAATCAAATACCGCGGGAGCTTTAATGAAAGTATGTTTCTATGAAAGTTTAATCTGTAGTTGTGCTTAAAATTGTAGCAATGTTTCAAGTGGATAACATCATCTAACGTTTCTTATTTTGTTTTAAAGTTTTAATCTCTTTTAATTTGAGTTTTTCTTATTTTAAGTCACTCTTCTTACTATCGCACACTGCTCGTTGAAAAGTCCCGTTGTAATCTTTTGCAGCTTTTCTTGACTATTTCATTTATTTAGTTTTTTTGTCTAAAATTGTACGTAATGGGATGTCTAACTTGGTTACCACGATTAGCATATTATCTTGGCGTGAAGACGAAGTAGTCCCACGGTGCAGTGGATGCTGGGTAATGGTTTTCTACTTTTATCTTGTCCATGGCTTGGCCGCAATGTACAGACCAACGTTGTCTCCTCGGTAATGGCAGCAGGCTCTCTCCAGTCAGTCGCTGATACCCTGATACATGGGCTGTAATACGAGGTGTACTAGATATGGTGCAACTGAACCTAGCGTTGTTACATCTACAGCCTCACAGAACAACCATACATTATGAACAGTTAGTAGCTAGAGGTACAAATACATAATTATATACATTATTCACATTAGTTAGCTTAAAACAGTTTGGTAAACAGTTTCAGTGAATTTTGTGCACTTTTCAAATCAACATCTCGAATAGAGTTAAAGAATTTATTACGTATGAAATAAAATCGTAAACGTTTGGTTATTACTCCTTACATCATTAAATTAACAATATTACGTTTTGCAAGCCTGTCACATTAGCTTGCGTGTATGATGTAAAAACTGTATCGCTTCAGTGAAAAACTAACGACAATATCAATTTCTTTTATAATAAATACATTTTCTCTGGACTAATTTTTTATGGTGTGTGTATTATTGTTTGTGTTATACGTGAAGTGATTCCTCTGAGCCTAGCTGTAGTAAAAACCTTTAAATGTGCAATTAAATAAAATGTAATAAAAATGACTAGCACAGAAACGATAATCTGTTGATACACTTTCTATTTACTGTTACTTATCTCGGATATTTTACTAAAAGTAACGATGATTACTCTCTACTATGAAGAATCTGTAATTCTTTATTTAGTTTTAAATGTTTGATACCCAAAAATTTTAATATTAACTATTTTGCTTGTTCTTATAGTATTACGTTGACCCAGCATAATTATTGAAAATGACCAAAATTACAACACAATTGGAAGAGCCCGCGCTTAAATCAGACTTTTCTTTATTCTTTACAGTCGTTGTCGGAATGTACTATTTTTTATTATATTTGGAACTCCTGTTCTAGTAAGAATTTTTCGAATATCTGCTGACTTAGTGTCATGACCATGGAAGTTTAGCTAAATGTTTGTGATTATAACTTTAGTAGTACTTATGAAAAACTTTTTGGTTAAATTATTTTTCTTTGAATATTGGTTATATCAATATACTTTCGCTCTAGTGATAACATAAACGAATAATTAATTAAGTATTTTTAAAAAAACTAAAATATTACTTTTTTCTATGAGAATCATTTTGTTGTCAGATATTATCACCTATAAAGCCAGACTGACTAACTGCCGTGTACATAAATGTATATATGTAGTACATTTTCAAGTTAAATTATCTGTACTATTTCGCAAGAACTAGATACATTGCAATTGAACTGAGATAGTCTGGCTTGAAATTATCTAACTTAAGTAAAGGTTCACGCGATATTAACATAATATTAGTCTTATTTTTTTTTTTCGTTTCCAATATTTTTTAGATATGAATTTATCGGCACGGTTTTCATTGGTGTTCACAACATGACCAAATATGTTATTTTTGCACTCGTAATTTATTATAGCTTCAGTTTAGCTCACAGTGTCCATTCTTTGTATTGCAGCGCAAATATTTTACGTGAACTTCAATCAGTTGCTAAAGGAAATGGAATGTCCCTGAGAATCCACGGCAACTGTTGACGGTTTCATTGGACGCTCGTGTACTAACGCATTGCCTCCATCACTGCATGTATATAATCACCACGGACACGTTAATCGGTATCTGGAGCGATACAAATAATTACTTCCTGTCATTTCAAGTTACTCCACCACTAAGCCGTGACGAATAATTAACTTTGCATTCAGCTGTGCTAGATGCCAGCTCGAAAAAAAATAATAATATTTACGTCAAGTGTGTACAAATGGTAAACAAGCATTAATTAGTTGAGAGTTGAAGCTATTAGGAGAAATATGTTCCCATTGTCTATTAATCATAGCCAAAGCAAATAATAATATAAACTAGCTGTTATTTTCTCACCAACAGTAGTTGTAGCTCCAATACATTTTGTATAAGGTTGGTAAAATGTGACAGTTACTCAAGTGAAATTATTTTTATGATTTTATTATTTGTGGCACAATGCAAGTCAAACATACCAGTATAAATGGTAAAATTAAAGTTTCGAGCTTATTTTTGAACTGAAATTTACTTGCGTTTTTGCTACAAATCAAAAAATATATAATACTATAGCCATAAGTAGCTGTCAAATATTACCAAACTTACATGTAACAGAGTATAGTAATATATTACTCATTAGAAATTCAAACGTTTTATCTAAGAATTTTGGTTTGTTAAATATAAACTTTAATTCGTCCACAAATTTTTCTCATGGAATATGTAGAAATGAATGAGATAAATGCATGTTTGCCTACACTGTAAAATAACTTCCTAAAATGTTTAGGAAGTTATTATCCCAGACGCAGTATGGAATAGTTACCATATTTCAGTCTCGTAAATATGCAAACTTTTACAGTTGTTACAATACAAGTCTAGTTATTCAGTATACAACTGACTGTTTTATAAAAAAGTTTAGGAGTGCTATCATGGATGTCTGGGAAACTATTCTACCATACCTAGTTTCTTAGCGCTCATGTACGCACGACTGGTAAATTTACAAACTATTTTTTAGAGTGTACTTAAGGTCGTATCTTTTATCTATATACTTCATACAAGAATGGTACATAAAGTTTTCGTTGTTCCAGACGCTATGGACAGCTAGTTGAAACGTAGGACTATGCAAGGAGCAAGGGGAATGTCTTGTAATATGAGACGACACCTTGAATACGTTCTTCCACAAGTAAACTTACTTGTATATTCAGGAGCTAATGGCAGCGTCTTTACTTCTCTGCTTACGACCAGACTCTAGTTGCCGGTTTAATATATACTTTAATGTGAAAATGTGTATAAAAATGTAATATTAACTGCTATCGATGTGCTGACAATAAGTTTATAATTTACTAGTTGGTATTAAAGCATATATTTTATTTCCTAACTTTAAGCACAAAAATTATAATTAATTTAAGTTGACGTTTGTTCCTATTTGCATTGTTTTTATGTTAAAGATACGAATATAAACCTTACGCTTTTTTTATTTTTTAATAAGCATGCATTTATTGTTATATCATTATTAGCTGTGTCAAATTTAGTGTTAAAAAAGCACATGTGTTTGTTATATAATAATCTTCTTGCATAGAAACAGACTGGAATAACATAACGGAAGCAGCTACATAATACAATGTGAGGATATGGGAATGTCTCAGAAGGTCAGGTTGATTGTTAGCAGAGTTTATCGTGTTCTACTTAACACAGCCGGAGAAGGATATTACCTCAATCGCTGTCGTTGGAACTCGACGAATTCGTAATTGAACCCCCCGTCAAACTATAGTTTTCTATACGAATGTGTTATTTGTAGGGACCCTGTTATTTTTCGCGAAAAGAATTTGTGCCCCAGTTTGTTTCAGTGACTTACGTACACATCTGCAATTCTACTTCATGGTTATTTCTGCAACACGACACGTCTGTAATTTGCCGGCAGAATGCCAAGGCTTGTGAGAGTTAAAATATCCAATCGCTGACCACGAAGCAGAACTGCAGATGTGCACGTGAGTCACTGAAACAAAGTGAGGCAAAATTCTTTTCGCGAAAAACAAGGGTTCCTAGTTAATTGGTTACAATATTATGTGCAGTAATGTTATAAATGTGTCCTTTACCATATGTCTATCTTCGCTTCTAGATTAATATTTTTTCTTGTTCTTCCTATTTCATTTTTTAAAGTTCTCCGCACACAATGTACCTTGCACTATCTTGGAACGTATTGTCGATGATTTATTTCCCCCGGTTTGATCATCAACCATAAGGGGAGGTGAATTTGGAACATTAAAAAAAGTTTTTGCTAAATGGCAGCCCCATATAAAGGTATTTACTTGCGATACAATCGAAATAATTAATATCCACGTTATATTACAATAATATTTACTTACAGTTGAAAAATGTGAAATTTTCAAATAGCATAGAAATGTCTCAAAGTCACCCTCCTCGTTAAACGTCAAACCCGCTTACGTTAACGTAGTAGTTGGAGGCGCATATTACGCGACAGTCTTCGTAAATAACATCACGTGACTAGTTTCATTTACCTACATAACTTATTAGTTGAGTTTTAGATGTCATTTATAATTTTAATTCATTTTTCGATAGAGGCCAACAAATAAATGTAGAAAAAAAATCCTTTCCTTATTGCAACAAGGGGCAATTACAAACAACCCTATTGAAATGTAGTGTACTGTATATCTACTCAGTACCTAATAAAACATACGTAATTAAATGACATTCGATCAATATGAAGTTTGATCTTGTTCTCTCAATCTGATCTAAATAGTGAAAATTAATTATATTAACAGCAATTTTATAAAAATGTAAATTTCGAATATAATTATAAAAAGCAGGTATTTTAAATAGGAAACAATAACAGGTCATAGGTATGTATTTATTTCATTGTCATCGATCCTTAACACTCGTACGAATTTCTAAAATTTCTGAGTTATGGCAGTGTGAGTAAATTCAATTGAAAGAGTACATTAAATTCGTACACACAGGTGAAGCAAATAAAAGATCGTTGAAAAGAAAACAAACAAACTTTCCCATTCTTTGTGACAGTTGACTGTAAACTTGTATATCACAACAATATTACTTCACTGGTTACGAAGGACGTATGCTGTCTGAATAAAAAGTCTGTGTGTAGTGGTTTACAATCACAGTTTAACTTTGCATGCCTTCATTGATACATTGTGTACTAACAATAACTGAAAGCACACATGATAAGTTAAGAGATACCCTCACGTGGCGCATGTAATGTGAATGTAGCGTGTAACACGTCGTATTGTATGTGGTAAACTGGTTCACTTTTGCCTAGCGTTTGTCTCTACATTTTAAAATTAAACGCATTATAATCTATGGTTTAATGTTGTTTTTTTTAAACTGGTGTGCTTATTTAAAACATGCTTTAAGACGACTGAAAATGGTTAACAATATATTTTACCAGACTGCAATACACACACGCGCGCGCGCGCACACACACACACACAGACATATATATATATATTATTTTCATATCATAATTTTCTTATTGAAATTTTTGTTAATGACTTCCTAAAATACTATTAAGAACGTGTACACCATAAAAAAAATTAGTTCAACGTGTCAAAATGTGGAGCAGCGAATACGTCTGACCCAAACTGCTTACCGTTTTGCTCCCCGTGGTTAAAAGTGTGCCACTCGAGGACTTTTGTTTAGCAAAGCGTTTGCGAGGAAGACCGTCACATGTTAGGAGCCTTGGGCTTCGAGGCGATGAGTCTTATTGTGACAATGCAAGAAACAGCCTAACAGACCGCGCACTTACAAGGTCCTGACCTCCCTTGTCCAGTAACACGTAAGTTAGGTTATCAATACTGATATATAACTGTTCACGCGTGAAGACAACGGATTGAATTACAGATGCCAATGTACACTTCTATCCTTAAACTTAATCTCTTAAGTACCACGTTAACGTGTTCATCATTTGCTACGCATAAGTAATATTTGTATACATTACGTACGTAAGTTAGGTATGTAACGTTGGTTTGCAACAAACAATGGGCTGTGAGCTACCTATTTGGTTCTTTGAATTAAGAATTTAACATTGCTGAAAGACACTGGATATATTACTGAATTTATTAAGAAGAAGAAACAGGCAGCGCGAGACACTGAAAGTTCTTTGGCGCAGAAGCAGCAAAGTGTTATGGATTCCATTGTAACATGCGGCCTACATAACACACAGGTTATAAAGTGATTAAGAAGGGCGACATCTGAAGACGTAAACGTGCAATATTTCGCCATTTAAAATGTTTTACCCCCTTGAAAGTGGACACAAGTTCAACAAGGATACTAAACTTCAAATTTTCATATAAAGAAGGAAAAAAAACGTATATCCAGAACAATTATTTTTAAGATAATGGTACACACGAAAACATACATTTACGGCAGAGTTTTGCTAGCGAATCCTGTTAAATAAATACTATACAAGGGACTGTGGTAAAAAAATTTCAAAATTATTTTAACGAAATACGTTGAAAAAATTTACGACTAAGAGCAGCTATACGGAGCGCAATACCATGTTGTATTTGGCAAAATAATGGTCCAAAACGTTCGAAAAAGAACAATATTTTGCATATTTTGGCTCGTTTTTATAACCAAATTGGTGTTATTGAAGGGAAGAAATTTTAACAAGCACGAGGATTATTGCTACCAATAAGTGAAAGTTATTATATTTGTGACAACACAGTGTACGTTTTTGTCGATATGAAAATTCTAAGACTTTAAAAGTATTTTCGATATTACTAAATTTACGGAGCTATTTCCTAAGGTAGCTAGTGGTGTTAAAGAGACTTATGAAGGGCGGGGTTGTTGTTGCAGAGACATGGTGGAGTGAGGTACCTGAGCGGCGGCCGCGAGAAGCCACAGAGACAGCGGCAGAGTGGAACGACCTGGCCGCAACATTCCCGCCGCAACCCGTACACTTCGCCACTGAGAACTCAAGTAGCGTGACAGCTCAGACTGGCAGCACGGCGCTGGTTCCCTGTGTCGTCAACAACATTGGCGACGGCATGGTGAGTACAGCAACCTCTGTCCACTACCACAGGTTGCTTGTCTTGATCAAGGTGGTGGTTCCCTGTGTCGTCAACAACATTGGCGACGGCATGGTGAGTACAGCAACCTCTGTCCACTACCACAGG
>PNEQ01045887.1:71298-112192 GCA_003012365.1 Medauroidea extradentata
GGCATGGTGAGTACAGCAACCTCTGTCCACTACCACAGGTAGCTTATCTTGAACAATGTGATGGTTCCATGTGTCGTCAACAACATTGGCGACGGCATGGTGAGTACAACAACCTCTGTCCACTACCACAGGTTGCTTGTCTTGATCAAGGTGGTGGTTCCCTGTGTCGTCAACAACATTGGCGACGGCATGGTGAGTACAGCAACCTCTGTCCACTACCACAGGTAGCTTATCTTGAACAATGTAATGGTTCCATGTGTCGTCAACAACATTGGCGACGGCATGGTGAGTACAGCAACGTCTGTCCGCTACCACAGGTAGCTTATCTTGAACAATGTGATGGTTCCATGTGAAGTCAACAACATTGGCGACGGCATGGTGAGTACAGCAACGTCTGTCCGCTACCACAGGTAGCTTATCTTGAACAATGTGATGGTTCCATGTGTCGTCAACAACATTGGCGACGGCATGGTGAGTACAGCAACGTCTGTCCGCTACCACAGGTAGCTTATCTTGAACAATGTGATGGTTCCATGTGAAGTCAACAACATTGGCGACGGCATGGTGAGTACAGCAACGTCTGTCCGCTACCACAGGTTGCTTATCTTGAACATGGTGCTGGTTCCATGTGTCGTCAACAACATTGGCCACGAGATGGTGAGTACTGCAGCCTTTGTCTTTCACCTGAGGCTGTCTATCTTGGACACATCGCAGTTAAGAGTGTTACTCAAACTAATTATTACCGTTCTCGTACACAAAATTGGCTTTGGCTTTATTAGAAGGACGAACATTTAACTTAACCACAAATCGCCATAGAAATTTTCAAGTGAAACAAAAGTCCTCCTCATTTTAAACGACACGCTTCTAACCGGGTAATGCATGATTGTGTTGGTTTGCGAAATCACTTTTTTTAAAGCCTTTTTGTTGATATATTATTTTCTTTCATTCATAATTTTGTTGCCGTCAGTATATCTCTTTGTTCGCTTTGCGCTTACCAAACTCCTATTCTCTTTTTCCTAGCCTTTTTGTTTATTAGAACCAGCCCTTTAGAAGTGAGGAGCAAAGGATGAACAGAGAAAATGAGAAAAATTTTGCAAAAAAAAAAATATATGAAATGAGTACGGGGAATCTAGAGAGAGGGAGAAACAATGGGAGGGAGAGAGAATGTCGTGATCTTTCCATTCCGTTTAACTAGAGCATTAGGGCAGGGGGAATGCTGAAGGGGTAACGCAGAGCGGTAAATAACACGGAATGCCAACTTTATCTGTATAGAGCTGCTGTGGTAAGGGATGGGTGTTGGGAGGAAGAGGGTTGTGAGGTCCTTGTTTTGTTTCGTGCCGTCGCGTTACCTCCTACCCCACACCAAAGCTCTGTAAAAATCCCTCTCAACCCCCCTCCCCCTCCCCATCCTTCTCCAACCTAGTACCCATCGCCTTCCAAAACCATTTTGCTAGTTCGGAATAGCGGTTTGTTGTGCTAGTCGTAGTGGGAAGAGAAGTAGTGTTACGTTAGTCGCCTGAAGTACTAGCCCCGTTGGTGATGGGGTTTGCAAGTTGCGCGGCAAACTACTTTATTAGCCCCTTTCCGGCCGGCATGGAACGAAAAAGAACAGAACAATACCACCGTGGAGATGAAAATAAAAATAAAAACTTCTCAAGGTTCAAAATAAAACAGTGAAGAGTAACGCAGTACAAGGGGAAATAAAAATAATTATTTTCAAAAATTGTTAAAGCACCATAAATAAAACTTATGAGTAAGTTAAGCGGGAATATTGTGTTACGAACATAGCTTTATTTCTCTCGCTACGTACTTAACTGCGAGTTTGTTTGGTTACACTGTTTAATACACAATGTTAATATTATGTGACGCTGTAGATCATGTCACGTTTACAACCGATTTTGTAAAATTTGCAATTAGCATTAATAGTGTTAAGGATGCGGACAGTTTACGTTTTGTAATTTGAACCACACAATAAGACAAATGTTTCAGTATATTCAGTTATATTGACATCTATAGTTCATTTTAAAACTAAAGATTTTGTGAAGAACTAGATACTGCCCGCGACTTCGTTGACGTTATTTGTAATTTCATGCAATTGTGTATGTTGTATGAGTTCGTGACGTGTGTGGCTATGCCACTCAATGAAAGAAAGACGACATTAGTCTTTAAAATATAGTTACTGAAGTTCAGTTAGATACACAATGTTTTTGTTTTCCTTTCTGGTGCGTACACGAGTAAACTAGAAAGTTAAAATATTTCGTAAGAAATATATATGTACATTTTTTGAAAATACTTTAAAAACATTTTTTAAATAAAAATGTTAAACATTTTGGCACATCAAAATTTTACATGGGCCAAAACTATAGTAATAATAATATTAATTAAAGTAATAATAAAAATAATAATAGTAATTATAACAATAATAATGATAATAATGATATAAATAACTATATCCAATACAATAGTACCTATAAATCAGAGACGTATGGTGTAGCAGTAACCTTGTTCCTGTTGGCACTGTCAAATGAAGCACGTCTGTGTAATAATTCATTCTGCCAATAACCATGAAGCACAGGTTCATATGTGCACATATATAATTTAAAGAAACTGTTGCAGAATTATTTTCGCGAAAAATCGTGGGCTCTAGTAATGTTTGATATATAAATAAAATTAGAATTATTATTTTTTTTTTTTAATTTTGAAAGGTGCAGAATAGTGTTATAATGTTGGTAGTAGTTAACTAGTTGTTTATGAAACGGTAGGTAATTACTCTTAAAATTTTTCCGTACCTTTCAGAAATAAAAAAAAAAACTGTTTCATACTTCCTTTTAGAAAATTTTTTTAAAAATTTTGCATCTGCCAGAAAAATTACATTTAGGTCTAATACTATCAGTAGTATTATTACTTCTACTTTTATGAAATCCAAAGTATTATATATTTTTATTGTTTTTAATTACCTTTAAAAATATATAGAAGATAGAAATACATTTCGCTACGCATTACTTAGACTTTCTGATTTATTCACGTACACACGAGACAAGAAAATAAAAAAATGTTGTGTACCCAAACGAACTTCAAGAAACAGATTTTGAACACAAACACTTTTCTTCTTTGAGTGTCAGTGCCACACACATATATAATTCTAGTGACAACGCATAATGTCTAATGTAAATTGAAAAGTTTTTCAAATAATTGACGTTTTCTAAGCCATGACTTAAATAATATTGAACGTAATGAGATGTTCAAGATAATGTGACATAGGCCTACACTTAATCATATCTTCATTCATTTATAACCAGAATTTTCTAGTACTTAGGCTCAGTAAATACATTTGCGGGACAGTCTGAGTAAATGCATGTTTCCTAAGAAACACACTTAAAAGTACGCACAAATTGCTTTACATATATCCGTTTTATGAGACGAATAACTCTCTAAAGCGAAACAGTCCTAGTTTATTTCTAAATACACTTAGACACATTATAGTTACCAATAGTGGTTAACACCTAGATATTTGTTCTATTTCCTTTCCTCAAACATTTTACACAGCAGTGCTTCCTTATAAAATACTGAAACACTCAGTTTGTAATATAAAAAGTGTATTACCATAAAAAAAATGGCAAGGAAATAATTTAGGTACATGTTAGAGTATATATTTCTCCATAAATTTCTGTTTATTAAATGACAATAAACAATAATTTTCTGCCTTTTTTTATAAAATATCAAAATTCTGTATTTTAATGTGGATTCGTCTTAAAACGAGAAAGACGTAACGTAGTGTGCCGTTTGGCACTACTGGTATTTTATTACGTAACTATTTTAATAGTATACTTTCTTTTATGCTCTGGTTGCAGAGTATATGACAAAGTGCCCGTTATCAGTTATCTTTACTACTTATATTTGTGTTTTTTTTTGGTAATCCATTAATTCACATGTTTTTCATGGCCATAAATACAAAAAAAACTCTATTTCAAGGCAATAATCTTTTGTACAATCTGATGTTACTGTCGGTCAAGACATATGCTGATTTTTTTTTCATTGATGTATATCCTAACTTAAATACTTTAATTTTTATGAATTAACTGTGTTCCAAGATGGCCACTTATTCCATTGTCTAAATATTACTTTATAGAGTACGAATGTTACACTTGGCGATTCGACCTATCGAATCGTTAAGTGAAGCGAACACGTATTTTTATTTGCGGACACAAGTACATCCTTGAAGATATCTGCGGTCTTCTTCCTTCTCCGAAACAGTAATCATGGCTAACCGTTGAACATTTCTGGTGCAGAGTTAGCTTGTTTTTCTTTATTGTCTGTTTAAGACATCCGCCGTCGGGTGAGTGTTTTTTTATGCCCCATGTGTGTTTCTGCGTGGGCAATTTATTATTTCCGGGTTTCCCTTGTAATTGTATTTGTTTCGCTTTTTTAAAGCGGTGCCCGTGAAGTCGTCACCATGCCGTTTTTATGGCTTTCTGATTCCTGATTAATTCGGGAGTTTCCGCGGGGAACTCTTCTCCAATCCAATGGCCTTGTGGTGGGAATTGTCCCGCTTGCTCTCTACTGTTTGCGATGGCTGAGGAAGCTTAATGTCGATATTTCCAGTTTTTCAATTTTTTTTTGTGTGAAGTCCACCGACCTTCAAGTAGCATAAACTTAAAAAAAAAAAAAATATGGATATTTCACTGAAGAATGTAATTTCAAAAATCTATATGTTTTAACAAGAAAAATTCAGACGTTTTAGAACGATAACCTACAAAAAAAGTTTACTTAAAATTTTAATTGCTTAGTCTACTTAATTTTGTTTAACCGGGGATCCACTAAAAATAATAACAATAAATTTTTACTAATTAAGTTCTTGTCTTGTCCAAAAAAATTGTTAACGAGTTGAACAAACTTGTATGGTAATACTCAACATATTGTTTTTATTTATTGATGTTGATTTCTTGCATCTTGCTCAAAGAGATTTCAACCATTAAATAAATGGTTGATCCGATCTGTGTTATTTCCTTCTTTTTTTTGTCCCTTTAGTTTTTTAAAAACATAAGTTAATATTTATATTTTGTGAACTAGTGTTTTACTGTACTGATAACTGATTTCTTTAGGTACTCGGCCTCACGTCTTTAACTTTTTTTACCATCTCAGTCCAAAGAAAAACAGATCCACTCTACCCTTTAGGTTTACCTCTCTCTAGAGTGCAGTTGGTTGCTGGGGGTATTCCTGTGGTATCCCCCAGTTGGTAGGACATCTGGTGATTGGGAGGGGGGTGAGGTAAGGATCAATAAGTACAAAGATAAACCAGGTGCTTTGAGATCTCTGAGGACTCCATGATAATGCCCTCGGAGGGATTTGATTTTCATTCTGTTTCAGACAGCATTTCATTTTCAAGGCTTTGCCAGTAATTGGTAGGCTATCTCTTGGTAGATTTTTTAGAAACCATAATTAGCTTAGCTTTAGAATGTCGAAGTACCTTCAAACACAGCTGAAGTAAAATTGTTCCGTATACGGTAGTAATAAAATTGGTTGAGTAAAATATGTTGCATTTTCGTAAGATACTTTGATTTAATGGCTTCTTGATAGAAGTTTTAGGAATGAAGTAAAGTGTTTGTATAAAGATGTAATAAAACATATAAATCAAAAACTAAAAATAAGACACAAAAAATCCTTCATAAAGTAATAAATAATAATTCCATACTATTATTTATCCTTAAATAAGTCTGGGAACCGCTAATCAAACAAAATAGGTGGTTTAAATGAGCAATTTTGAAACAATATAAGTAACTGTAACACAACTTACGTTTACTACGTACAAATATGTAACAGCTCCGAAAGGTTATTCGAAATATTAAATTAAATTGAAATAAATTTTTAGCAGTGATACGTATTTCTTTTTTTTCTCTAATTGTTTGGGTCTTTTTTTTAATTTCGGTAATTCAAAGTACATATTTTATTTACTTAATATTTCAGGCTCTAAAAAAATTTCAAGTTATAATATTTGTTCTTAATTTTTAAGCTATCGTGTAATGTGTCGGCGGGTTTTAATTTTTTATTAAGTTTTATTTGTAGCTTTTTAAAACTCATCACTCCAACAATTACTATAAGTATCACACAAAATAATATTTAGCTTTATGTAGTTTAAAAAGTATGGAAGTATCTGTTGTGACATAAATCTTATTAATATTATAATATGCTGTTATTTTCCTAATTAATATACTTAATAATACTTTCGTACACATATATTACAACTTACAATTATATTTACAATATGAATAAAGTTCTTTGACCAGCAATATCTACAGCATAAAATATTAATCTTCTGAAATCTGTACATAAAAATAATTAAATATTGGTTATGTATAAACACTTGTTATGGTCATAAGACATGCTTGACACTTGGTGCCATGAAAAGTGATGCTGGAGTAGTTTTATAAAGTTCGAAATAATATATTTATATATATATATATATATATATATATATATATATATATATATATATATAGTGCGTTGACAATGTCGCACTTGAGTGTGAGCTTAAGGATTTTCGGTAAAATTCTGACATGAACACTAAATATTAGATCAATGTAACACATGACTTTATCCATTTCTCTAAATACTCACACAAATGGGAAAATTTTATATACCTGACTATTTACAAAGAAATAAAATAAAGGGAAAACTATTTTCTTGAAGTTCTCTGGTTTCTTCATATTTTTCATCTCAGACTGTGTTCGACCCATACCGCTTAGTCGCAATCTTTCGAAAGTCATGGATAAACAAAAATTTTTTTTATATAAAAAATCGCTTGTATATCCAATAAGAATTTATTTTATTTTGTATATAATGATATTACAAATTTGCAGACAGTAAAAAATGCATGTGTTATTATTGGTATGTGTCTGAATCCTGATTTGAAACATGGCTACTCGCTGGAGATCTAAGACAACCATGAAATCTGCATTAGAACGTAATTTGTATGAATTCCGTTGCCATTGCTTCACACATTCTTAATCACTTATATTACTAGTCTATTATTCGAAGGGAAAAAAAAATTGGCTAATAGGATCGCCTTCTTGGCTGTGTGTCCGTGTGTGTATGTGTGCGTGGCTGCGTATGTTTCCTCTCTAAAAACGTTTTGACCAGTGAACAGAATTTCATGAAATCTATAGTACTCAGTAACCTAACTTGAGTTTTATATATTTAGTTTACGCCCTGTTAATTTTTTTAAAAAAATTATTGGCAATTTGGTAACTTTTCGGTCAAGCTAGATATCTAACGAACGTATTTTAGAATTTCATCAACTTCAGTGTACATAGAGAACCTAGTAAGATAGATTGACATTTGCGCAGTTCGTTTATGCAATGTACACAATTTTAAAATGGCAGCCATGTTTTAAATTTTTAGCATAGTATGACATATCTGAGGAAATACTTTTCCGAATTTCATTTAACTTAGCACATAAGTACAACATAATCAATCAAAAAGTAATTTTTTTTTTCAAAATGGTAGCAATTTTTATATTTTTCGCACAGTGTAATATATTTTTCGAATTTTTGTTCACAATTTCATCAAACTTGGTCCACATATACTACATACAAAGGTTATTTTACCATTGTGTATTTCGTTTATCCTGTGTTCATACTTTCAAATGGCGGCCAGTTTTGTATTTCTAGCATAGTATAACATTTATTACGAAATATTTGTCAGAATTACACAAAAATTGATGCACATATACATACAAAGCTGATTTTAATTTTGTATATTTCGTTTATCCTGTGTTCATATTTTAAAAATGGCAACCATTTTTATATTTCTGGCATAATATTACATATCTTAGCAAATATTTTTCAGAATTTCATCAAACTTGGTACAAATATAGGCTACTACATTGCAAAGCTGATATGACTTTTGTGCATTTCGTTGATGCGGTTGTCAATTTTTTAAAATGGAGGCCAATTTATATATTTTTATCATAGAATTACATATCCTTGGAAATATATTTCAGAATTCGCCAAACTTGATGCACGTATACTACATATAAATCTGACTATCTGACTTGCTTTCTGTGTACGTCGTTCATCCTGTTTTTAAATTTTCAAAATGACGCCTAATTTTATATTTTTAGCACAGTGATAAGAACCTTACGAAATATTTTTCGGAAAGTCATCAGACGTTATACACATATACTACGAACAAAATTTACGTGATTTTTTTTCGTTTACCATGTTTACAAATTTTTATAATGACGACCATGTCGTATTTTAGCATTACATGACATATTTGAAAAAAAAATTGTCAAAATTCTTTAATCTGGATATGCATACACTATATCGTTATTTGACGTGATTTTTGTGTACTTAGGTTACCGTACATATATTTAAAACGATGGCAATTTTTCTATTTTATGCTTAATATGTAATGTTTGAGAAAACATTTTTCTGAATTTTACGAAATTTAGTGCAGGTAAACAAATTAGAAAGCTGACTTGACATTCATCGTGAGTTTACATTTTCATAAATGCGGTCACTTTTTGTGACGTAACTGAGACTTTATTCCTAATTTTAATAATCTTAGTTAATACATGCAGCTTGAAAATTTCATTTGGCTATTGATTGAGTGATTCATTAACTTTATATTAATATTATCTAAAAATTTGTAATTTTTTTTTATTTGGAAAGATTTGACATACCTGAGGAAATATGTATATATTTTTCTCAATTTTATTAAACTTAATGCACGTATATATACTTAGCATACTGACTTTCGTGTAATTCATTAATCATGTGTTCATACTGTTATTTGATATGTTTGAGGAAATAGTTTTCCGAAGTTCATTAATCTTGGCACGCATATTCTAGTTAGTTGACTGGACGTGAATATTTCGTTCATACTTTGGTAATATTTCGAATACGGAGGCAGTTTTTTATCTTTAGAATAGAAAGACGTCTCGGAAAATTTTTTTCCCCAATGTTATCAAACTAGCAGGCATATATTACTTAGAAAGCTGACTTATTTTTTGTGTACTTCGTTTGTTATACGTCTAAATTAATATTGTTGTTTATCTAACCTAGATACATTATTTAATCTGACTTGCAGTTTTTGTACGTCAGAATTGCACATTTGTGCAGCTTTAACGGAATTTGAGCCAAGAACCTTGGGAATAATACACCGGAGCTACAAATAACTGCGGCACATAACATCGAAATTGTTTATAATTTCCTAGGCTCATAGAGATTGTACAACAACACGTCTCAGTAGAACTGTAGAACGAAACATCTGTATAATTTATTTCTCGCTGTTCGTGCTTGCTTTTCGGATCGTCTGCCTTGAAAGTTTACAAACCATGTTTTCTTCTTAATAATTAAGTTATATTATGAAATGAAAAACTTGCATAACTTTTTTAGGTACTTACGTAAGCGCCATGCTGACGCGAACAGCACCTCGATATCTCTACTGGTTGTATAAGTACCATTAGCTGATAGAAAACAAATTTTATGCCTTTTAGCCAACGTAAGTGTCGAATTTCGAAAAATCTTAACTCCACGCCTTAAATATTTGTTAAAGTATCCAAGTGAAGTGAAAATCACAACGATAGCGCGTCCAGTCGAAGCAAAATCGACCATTCACTAAAAAAATCGTATATAACCCCTGTACAGTACTGGGAGTTCGAATTTTGAAAAATTTTAAAGCCTTTTTGCGGCCACTTATCTAATCATCATCCTGAAGCAGATATAAACTGAATTTATAGATAGGTTCGATATACATCGAAGATTTATCTAAGACACACTCCAGGTCTTTTCACCTCCTATGAGACTGAATTTCGAAAAACCCTTTAATCACCTTTATAACAACTTTACTGGCGTTTCTTTGACTTAAAAAACACAATAGCCCGCTGAGTTGAAGATATATCGACGATTAACACAAAATACAATTAATCACTATTCACCCCTTTTCACCTTTTCAGGTGGGGAATTTCAATAATTCGTGTAATTACTTTTTGAGGTATTTGAATTTGCATCGTTCTTAAATAAAAATCACGTCGGTAATGAATCTAAAACACATTTTACCCTTTTTTATTTCTTTAGGGCCGAACTCGAAAAATATATTTCAATGGTATTTTGGATATTTACAAAGTCATCAATATAAAGCAAAGAACACTTCTATTTCTCGATTGATTCGACAGATACGGAGGAATAATCGAAAACATATTTAACGTATTTTCACCTCCTTAAATAAAGAAATTCGAAACGTCTTGGAGTCCTACCATAGTAATTTGCATACGTAACCAATCGAAGTACAAATCACAACGATAGTCAATTGTGTTCGAGTGATTTATACGATACGTAAAAAAACATATCTTTCCCTATTTTACTTCTTGGGGGTCGAATTAAAAAAAAATCGTAAAATTATTTTTTGAATATTTAGGCTACGTTAGCAACATTTTGAAGTGAAAACCAACTCTCTATCCCGAAACATTCGATACATATCGATAGTTAGTCGGAAACACATTTAATGTCTATTTACTCCTTTAAATGATAAATTTTGAAGAATCTTGGAATTGGCTAATATGAATTTTCGTGTGTGTTTCATTACAGTAAAAATCACGATAATAGGCTGTCGGATACGAGCTCTATCAACGTTTCTTCGGAAATACACTTCACCCATCTTCACCCCGTTAGAGGTTGAATTTCGAAAAATCACTTCATAGAGCTCGCCTGCGAACTGAAGGAAAAGCACACAAAAAATTTCACGGTTCTAGGTCCAGTGGTTTGGATTGCAGTTTTCATATGTCAGTCAGTCATTCATTCAATCAGGGTTCCCTTTATGCGAAAGAGATTAACTTCTTTGGAAGGTCTAAATAATCTGCCTCGTAACTAATGTGTCACAGTATTTGCCGTGAGTTGGGTCGTGAACAACACAACCCAACTTTCGCTTCATTACAGTAGTAATGGTCAAGACTGGAGAGTGGTTTATCGTAAACACTCGTTTGAAAATCATGTGATCATATTCGAAGGAAACTTGCCGAGACCTCAGGCCTGTCGTACGACCGAGTTTTGACAGCAAGTTACTCGCGGCTCGCTGGAGTGTGTGAACTATAATTGATAGCTTATCGTGCTGTTACCTTGCAACTCCGCCTGCCTATACATTACCTCGCCAAGCTAGCGCGTGCAGTTAATAAGGCGACATGACTCCGCAAAACTTGTATTTTGTGTGTGTTACAAGTAATTAGGGTGAATTATGTCGTTGTAGCTGTAGGAGAATATTATCGTCTCTTGAGACCTGTAGTTATCTAACACTGGTACACTTTCTTAATTAACCTCCTTATCCCAGACAAAAGGCACATAGTTTAAAACACGTACTGAGTTTTAAAAAACACCGAAATACCTGAGTTTTATATTCCATTTACCAAGAATATCATATTTATAAAATATCACAAGGTTTACATTCGCTTAATAAATGGCTTGTGTGTTAACAAGATAACCTGTAGTAACGATATATTGTCGACATAGCTCTAATAAACTGAATTACTTGTAGTTTGCAGCCGGCCTCCGTAGCATAGTCGATGGAATGCTGGACTACGTTTCGAGATATCCTGGGTGCGAATCCCACCATGGTCATAGGTGCTTGTTTCGTTATATTCGGTGAGAATCCATAATTTACTAAGTATAATGGCATATATCAGATAATCCGTCTGAAACTAAAAATTGTAAATCGTAGAAACTCAAAGTCATTCTAGCTTACGTAGTTGTATGCATACTTAGATCTACCTAGTTTGTCACGTGGAAGTATACAAACTTAATTTTCATGCATGTATTTCCTCCAAACACACAAACCAAGTTTATGAAAATTTATACTAATGTTATATGTTTACAGCCTGAGAAGTCTAATTCTACGTCAATTAATAGCCAATTTTATATATATTATTTTTAAAATTAAAGGTATCAGAAATGTAGGTCGAGGTTCCATCTTACGATGAAATCCTGCGTAATGCTCTCTTATCAACTGGATGCAATAAAAATTATCCAAACAATTTAGAACAATGCGCTTGTCGAGCACGTGGCCGCCTTAATTAGCAGAGGACTAAATAAGCGTGTAGTATTTAATTTACGTTTATTCTATGAGATTTTAAGCGGCAACTATGTAACATTTACTCGTGGTAGGTACGACATAAAGGCAAGAAAATGCTACTTTTTTTTCTGTACCACGGAACCAATAGTATTATTTTTGGATGGAACGATATGAAAATTAGTTTTTAACAGTTTTAAGGGGCCGTAAAACACGTTATTTTTAGACTTACCGTGTTTTTTTAAATCTAGACGTGTTTGTAGCGGGCGTTGTTGAAATTATACACATACTGAAAATTAGTTCAGCAGTTTCTCATAAAACATTACGTGTGGCAAACTGCACCATTATTCATGCGTCACATGAGGATTTATCTTCACTTCAACTTCTCGGAGTGTAGAGTAAAACATGATATTCCCTTATAACACCACGACTCGCTACTGCAAAGTGTTAAGTAAGATTCTTCATTTTTAGTCGTTCTATACTGACTTATAACAACATATTGCCTTTTGTTAGTTTTGCGGGATTTAATTTACTTGCGATGGTGAACTATCCTTTGAAGGAGTATATTCGAAATCCTCTCCCGTGTGTTTTGACGTCTAAAACAAGCAAGATCTGACTGGTTGAAGAGACGGGCGAAATACCGCTGTATTTATTGTGAACGTTATTTCTCCACGTTTACACCTGTAGAGCCCCAACCTATCAAGATACTGTCTAAAAATAATACAGTAATTCGAACGATATTTTGAAACACGCAATTGCTAGGTCCCGGAAGTTGTCGTGCACACAGCTTTGCTTCCTCGCAAATGATCGGATGTTTTTAACTTTCAGCGTATTAGGGTTCTCTGCCAATCACAGACGTGTAGTTTCTCAGTACCGTGTTCTGATTGGCCCAGCGAAGCAAAATACACGCAGCCAATAACCAAGAAACAGAGATGCAGATATGAACGTAAGAGACTGAAACAATTTGGTGCAAAAATATTTGTCGCGAAAGCTACCAGTCCTAAGTATTGGTGGCACTTTTGTTAGTAACAAAGTAATATTCATCCATATACAATGAAAACCAATATAACGATTTCAATCACTGAAAGAAATGTACTGTTCATATGTACTTATACACACTGAAAGAAAAATTATGTAGGAAGTCTTCCCGCCAGCCGCGGACCAATACAAATGACGGTGAGACGAACATGGGATCGGTTGTTGAGTTGTTCAGGTGATGGATCGAGGGAGCGTGGTTAGGCGCCCCAGGAAGCGACAGGCCGGGTGCTCGAGGGGGGGTTCGAGTCGCGGACCACAACAACGGACGTCCGGCGGGGCACGTCATGAGGGGTGACTACGTTTGTTTCACGTCGACCAGTCTCTCTCGCGGCTCGTTAGGGGGAGTTGCAGGGACTGCCTTTGCGGTGTCCGGCCTGACCCCAGGGGGCGATGGTACAGGGGTCAAGGGGGTGGACCAGCTGACCTCCATCGACCCGTACATCAGCGACAAACCTCTTCCCCGTTACCTACCCACCCCCCTTCACCTGCCTACCAGGGCGAGGTGCAGGCTACGTGGTCGTAGAAACAATTCGTCCTGCTCGAGTTACAGCCGCAATTCTCTCCCCACCTCCCCCTTCCCTCAACACTCATCTTCCTATACATATATAGCCTTTGTTTGCCAGGTGTCTCCTCTGTGGTGAGCCTAATTAACACTTCACCGAGACCTGTCGATTAAATGTCTACGCCTACCAACATTACAGACACGGAATGTAAATTACGAATCAGTGGTAACATTAAGTAATACTCAACGCAACTTTTTTTAAAACGTAACGTTCTCTACGTAATAGTTATTCCTAAATTTTCCAACGAAACGTTACATTATATGTTGTGACAAAACGTAAATTTGTAAATTACATTTACATTTAAAGTTGTCAATACCGAAAATAAAAAGCAGTTAAGTTACACATATTGCAGCTGCTTTATAAAGTCACTTATACTACATGGGCACGTACGAGAAGTAAGTTATAAATGAATAAAAATGGCATGTTAATACGTCACGTAATTGACAGCTACAGTGAATGTCACCATAATTAATCAGTGAAAATTAATATATGTAATAAATGCTGCCAGACAGCCAAGAAACGATTCGGAGGAAAGTATAACTGTGGGCATTTAAAGATAATTAGTAGTCATCAGGTGTTTAAAGAGCAATTGTCAAGTTAAAGGTACCCATTGTAAAGTTAACCTCGGATTGTAAACCTTTTGAGTTCATTGCATTTTCATTACGTAGGGAGAGTAGCACTTGTATTCTCAGTCATGACACCTCTATTATGCAGCGGTTAGCAAAGATCGCATTACGTCAATGCAAGGAAACGCTTTACAGGTATATCTGCCCATAGATGAGAGCTATTGTTATGCCCGAGTTCTATGAGCTTTAAGCCCAAAATCAGTAAGAATAGGTGAAACGCTGTCAAGTTTGCGCACCGTTGATTGTGGCTCAGGTAGGGTAAGACGAGGTGAAACTGCTGAGCGATTGTTTAGAGTGTGAGCTTTCAACTGTCAAGTTGGCGCACCATTTATTGTGACTTTAGCTGTACTTTTACGATTGCAGAAGGTAAATATAGTTTCAAATGTGTCCACAGTCCAGGTAGGCAGTTGACGTAGGAGAAGATGGACATCCTGGAGTAGTCGATATTGCTAAACCATATTTTGTCAATTGTTTTTGGAATATGAGTTTCTTGTAAATGAAATTTACCCGTTTGAATTTAAATCATTCCTAAATTTGACTCAAGTCATGTGATCCAGGTATCTTGGTCGAAAGTAAAGAAGTTGAGAATTCATATGCGTACTGCGTGTACAGAAATTTCCTTTCGATTCATGATTTTTCGGAGCCTGAGTGGTTAAGTTAGATGCATCATGTGATGCTATTTCAAGCTACCGAAAGCCCTTTCATAGCAGAACGCATAGTGATTGAAAGTTTTGTGGAATGACTTATGTTACAGTTTTTCAGACAGAAAAAGTTTGTTATTTTGTAAAACATAACATCGGTGTCGTGAACTTGCAAGATGACAAACATTAATATCAAGTACTGTTTGCGTTTGTAAATTGAATTCAAATGTTTAAATCTTAAATTGAATTAAATTTTTTTAATCTTGACTAGAATTGAGTGATACAAAATATGATCTAAAGACTGATGTCATATTTTCTCATTCAAGTCAGTCATTAAATAACAGCATTTTATTTTTTTCTACTAATGAAACAAGGCACAGCGATGCACAGCAGCGAATATAAACTGTCACGAAAGTAAAGAATGAATGTAGCCTTAGCTGCAAGAAGCTGAGTGAAAGAGGGAAATATTAATTACTTTTCTACGTTGTTATGTTCAAGAATCTCGACGCTATCTGGAGAGATACCGACAACTTTTAATGACTCCTCATGAATTACAAAATATTGTTTCTGCATCTGTTTCCTTCTGCTCTCTGCTGCCCTGAATAATATATAATCTTCGCAGATGATGATTATAAATACGCAGTATGTAGAATAATTTCAATCCGAAACGTCTTTAAACACAACTTTCCAGAAGACTGTACTATACCTGCAGAAAATAAAACGTGTCGGGCTAAAATTGAAATGCTTGTGTTTATTTATGTTATTTAGTACAAAATAAATTTCACATACAATAAATTGAAAATTATTTGACCCTCTTATTACCATCATTTTGATTAAATACGTAGACTTTACCCTTGTAGCCCGACATGACACCACCTATTCGTTCCCTGCATTCATTAGGTACTGATACAATTTGATGTATTATTTTTCATATTTTAATTGCTATTCTTAAGGATATTAAATAGGCCTACATCAAATACTGAATAAACTGTCAGTTAAAAATTAATTATAGGGTCTATGTGAACACATATACTATATACTCATTGTTATATTTGTATCAGTTCAGTCAAATTTAAAATTATGCTATGATTTAGAATCCAATTTTTCTTTTAAAAAAATGAAAACATGAACCTTTTTTTTAAGTGGGGTTTTTTATATATTGCAATCATAACATTAAATACTGCTCCGTGTGAAACAAATAATTTGTTCCTATATCTCTGTATTATTGTGTATGCGTTTGCTTGCAATACAAATTGTTTGTATAGTACCAATTTAAATGCTATTTATAAGTAGTTTATATACTACAGTGAATAATACTACGTAAAATAAATACAGAAGCAATTCATAAATGGTTATATGTTCATGCTTTCTTAAAGTTCTGTATATAAAAGTGTCCCTTACGATAAGTTTCATTAAAAAATTTAAAATTACGTTTAACAATCAGTTTAAATGCTGCAGGTTTAAAATTTGTCCTGTCCCCTCAGTATGTTAATTCTCCTTTAATATGCGTAAAAATTGAATATTTGGTTATAACTGTAATAACTGTAGTTTTTACCTTCCGTATAACAGGACAGCCGTTTATCTCGACACAAATTAACCTTCAGTCCGGTAGATATTTATACCTTCCGGCATGAATTAGGTAACAAAACCCATAAGTTGCCTTGTTATATCATAGTGTTTAAGTGAACGCATTAAATACGTAATGCTTAAACAGTTGTAATTCATTTAAACTAACATAATAGTAAAAGTAGTCTTATTAACATACTCATTCTTGTATAGCCATTTTATTTGTGATCATAACAAAAATTGTTTAGGTTACCATGTTACAAACGTGAAATCTCTTTTATTCAACATTATTAAAGTACCAACGTTTCTACCTGTCTTTCCGTCTAGCGTTTGTGATATCTAACAAGTGGATGTCAGGCCAAGAGGCATAATTCATGCCAAATGGCCAAAATAAGCTCAAGAATATTCAAAAAAATATCCTGACTTAAAACGTTCCTAATGGTGAAGGTATTTTAAATACAGGATGTACGAAAATGATCTTCACAAACTGTAATGCTTGTATTTCATGAACGGGAAAATAAAGAAAGGTTCAGATTTCGGCACGATGTTTGCACACAAATAAAATTTTAGTAACCGTTTATGAAGGTTCAATATGTGCGCCATTTGTGTTACGCAAGATATCTATGCGATACTGCAGTTCCGTCCACACTCGGCCTAGCACGTCCTTATTAACGTGTTCAATTGCTGATGTTACACGAGCTTGCAGTACATGTAGGTCTTCCACTGCAGTCTGGTACACTACATCCTTCACAAAGCCCTGTAGGAAAAACTAATGCTGTTGCTGCTAGAGAACGTGGGAGCCAAGAAATAGGTCCTCCTCTGCCAACCTAGAGACCTTAAAATATGTCATTCAAAGCCGCTGTAACGGCCAAGGTCCAGTATGAAGGATTACCATATCCTGCTTCAGCATGATTTCAAGTGGCACATCATCGACCTGTTGAAGTGCAAACTGTTCCAATATGTCCAGGCAATCAGTCGAGGTTATTCAGGTCCATACAAAGACAAGGGGCTTAACTACGTGAATATAAATCACATCATACCACTCTTTCTCCTTCGAACTGTCTTGCAAAACTATATGCTAATTTGTGGCCTCTCAGTGCCCTGTATCCACACAGTGTTACGGTTTCATATGTGCATCTATTTCAGCTACTTTATTTCCATTGGCACCAAAAAACTCACAATTTTTTACACAAACTATGGAAGCATTGAAAGAAATTCAAAACGGGACTTAAAAACATACTAAAAATTAAGAAATTAGACATTTTGGTTCTAATTTCAGAATGATAAATCACCAAATTTGTTTGCACACAATTATCTCTTTGGTGAAATAAGACTATGTCCATACATCTTAACCGATTTTTGGAATTGTGAGTTTTTTCTTAAATAATTGCGTCGTTTCCCATTATGTCATTAAACTTTAAAATAATCTGTAACTCCAGAATCGTTTCAACAACATTTATTTCAGCTAAGACTAAATATTAAATTTTTATGTTTCCTGAAGGTGAATTAACAGAATGATGGGACAGAAAATAAATTTAAAACCAGCAGCGTTTTAACTTATATGTAGTGGTAGTGTTATATTTTCTGAAACTGCATTATTGTAACTATAGTTTGTACAAGCAAAATTTTAGGTAAATATATGCAAATAAAATGCAACATTGGGTCACATTTAATTAACGTAGTTTATTCGTTATGATAAAAAGTACATAGTGATCGTGGGTAGCTGCAAATGTCGATTATCACAAGGGATTGATTAGGTGGGGCTCCGGATAGATGTGAGTTACATCTGTTCTACTTTTGCATCACTTGTGATTGGTCATCCTCGTCATGACAATTCCGGTTTCCTTACACCTCATGTACCGCTGTTGGACGGTCGTACGTCATGGTTTTGTGCTTACGTAACTTGTCCTGAACATCAGCTGGGTCTGGCACACATATTTGGTCACTGTAAACCAACTGAAACACTTTTCCACCTGTTGGAGGGTGGACATTTCTATCAGTGACTGTCCTGTACAAACATATACCAAACAAAACTTCAGGCATGTGTTTGTCAACTTAGTGATGCAATCTTTATTTTCCCGTTTTTGAATTATAAGCCATCAAACTTATAAAGTTAATTTTAGAACTTATTGTATTTATTTAAGTAACAGTAATTTAACAACATGGCATGCCAAAATAACATTTTCTCAGAATTTCTGCGGGTTGACTTCATACATAAACTTCTGAAGGGCAATCGATTCGCTATTAATTTACACTACTCTGCTACAACAATCAGAAATGTTCTCTTCACTGTTTTCAATCATAGTGTACGCTCCGTCCTTGTACTAAAGATATGATAAAATGCTAGAAACATACAGTCTCCGATATATTTGTTTCATGAAAACTCTTAGACTTCCAAAGTTAGTTCGAAAATAAGTGCAGACGATTCTAGCTTCTTTTGACTTTTTAAATTCAGAACTAAAGAGTTAAAAGAATTTATTTGATAAGAATCTATAAACAAAACTTTACTCTCTGGTTTTATTTGCCAAATCATATTACAACTTGCTTGGAATTAGTAAACAAAATAATTTTACTGTTTACTCATATTCAGAGAACCAGAATGATAAAACAGGCCAATACTGTAAAACATTCCATTCGTTCCTTAAACGTTTACAGGTAAGAGTAATAGTAAATTACTAATAATGTTACATTATTAAGCTATTACTAGTATGTTTTAACGTCAGTAATTGTCTATTTATACATGTTTATTTAATAAGCATTTTTTCAATCAACAACGAACAACAATGTGGCCTGCTAAGATTATCCGCTGTTCGTAACTTTCAATAACTTCAAATTTAAGGAAAGTCAGTGTACAGGGCAAAGTGATGCTACAGTTTTTCCAAAGAAAAAAATTATTAAAAGTTTATTTTTCCTTTCTGCAAATGAAAGCATACGAGGTGTTAATCAGTTTTCTAATTCGAGAATGATTATTCCTTAATACCTGTAATGTTAACCCAACGTAAACTTGTTCCATCGAAAAGATAAAATTTTGGTGTTTAACTAATTCACAAAATTTGTGCTCTCCAATAGTATGCCCATTCTCTGGGTGGTTATGGATTAACATCAACATTTATAAAAGACAAAAATGAATTAATACGTGTAAATTTAGAAGTGAGATATTACTTGCAAATAAAAGGGTATTCTACATTTTAACTACCCAGTCATTATTATATGTATTTCTTTATTTCACTTCATGTAAAAATTTTACGGAAATATACACATATCTTAAAATTAAATTTAAACCTAGAAATGCCACACATGTCAAACATAAAAAGTAGATAGAATGACATTTTTGAAACTACTACGATCAAACCAAACAAATACATATAATTTCGTTCCAGAGAAATTCAATCATTCACAACGAGTCACGAAATATGTTTGTGACGTTAATTTAATGATCGTGTTTCGTTGTTACAGTTGACTAATTTCGTATCGTACATTCTAAGTCTCTACAATGCAATATGAAATGTCACCAAGTAAATTCAATAAAATGAAATAAATATGTTTAGGGACTTGGGTTGAAGCTAACAACAATATTCCAGCCTGTAAGCCCTGGAGTAGCGGTTATGTTTGTTCGCAGGCCGCCGTTTGCTAAGAGTTCAACGTCCCGTGCCACGTGGTCGCGGGAACTCAGCCACTAGAGCGAGTGTTGTTTACCGCCGGCCCGTGATTCCCCACATCAGAGCCAAATTTACGCTGGTTCATGGTTCAGTCACGCAGCTCTCAAATATTTGAACTACGTCCCAGGACGGCACCAGAAACTGTACGGCTCCAGGCTTAATTAGGAGCCTGCACGAAGCATATAAATTATCAGAGCTTTATTTTTAAACAATTTAATTTCTGTACATTTTGGCGTTTTTACTCTTCCTTTGGTAATGTACAATCAACAATGTAGGTCAAAGTGAGAACGCATTCGTATTATATTATCTTATCACCATAGACCCATTGTCACGTTCATTCGGTTCTAGTCGGATATTTTTATCAGATTTTTCACAACGCATAATTTTATAAAACATTTTATATACGATTATTTTTATTATCTTCTTAAACTGTGATTCTGAAGGTCAAATTTTTGAACCTCAATTATTTTTGTCTCTTGCTTGGTAATTTGTAAAAGTACGTTCAATTTTCAACCGTGCAGGATTTAAAGTAAGATTTGCTTTAACACGTGGATTTATTACATTAATTTTCATTGTATACATTTGTGATCTAAGTAATTGCATGCATGCCGGTTTTTTGACTCACATTTGGTAAATATTCATTGACAAAATAAAATAATATCTAAATTTATTTCATACTTACAGTTTCCTTGTGTTTAGTTGCAAAGAAATATTTGAATTTAGTGCAGTATTTTAAAATTTTCATAGGATATTCGCGATAGAAAAAAATTACTAATAAGAAAATTGCAGAAATGTTTCTTAATAATTGAATGCGCGTAACAGCAAAAATAAACTTTAAAGTTAACTAAAAAAACATTCGCCATTTTTTTATATTTTATACTGGTAAATGAACGCATTTCAATCGTATTTTTAGTGAAACTAGTATCGTTAATTTAATTTCTTTGGTTACCTTCAGAGAGTCCGCGATGCTCGAGGGATCAGGCCTCTCGTCTTTCACCTAGGTGTATCTGGTTCGGTCCCGGATTTTTCGTATGTGGAAACGTGGCGGACGCGTTGCCGTTGGCTGGTGGGTTTTCCCTGGGAGCTCCTGTTTCTCCCCGCAACTTTCACTCCGTCGCTACTCCACACTCAGATCATCATCTTCGGGCCGGAGGGCGACAGAATGTCTCGCTAGTCGAGCAGCCGACCCAACCCTCAACCCAGCCTTCTCTCACACACCGTGTGACCCTGTCTGAAGACGAGAACACGTGATGGATTTTCAGTTAACTTCCGTCTCTATCTTTCGTAATAATGCAATTCAATAGCATGAATATGTCATGTTTATCTTAACCTACACAACCTGCATATTATAGTTATTCATTGGGTGTGGAAGGACCTTGTATGGTACGGTCTTGCTTGCATTGACATTGGTGTACTCGACTTTGAGAACCCGACTTTACACGGTAAAGTTAGCACTTTTTCAGCGCGGATTTTCTTGTCCTAAGTACGTGCTAATCATTCTGGCTTATGTTAGTTTTTTTATGTTTATTTCTTAACTGACTGTATAAATTTAACTTTCTTCTAACGTATCGTATTAGACCGTATTAAATATTTATTTACTGGCTGATTCGCCAGTTGACAATATGATTAAACGCTCAGCTCACCTCAAATATTGTATTGGTGGTTCGCGATAAATAGAAAACTTTTAACGACCTCCTATTCTAGAATAATCATTGACAATTATTATCTGCAATGAGTGACCTTGTATACTAAAGTTTGTGAACAGTACAATCAATATGCTGTGATTGTTACTCAGGCTGCTGTCCTTTCATCAAAAAGTGACAGGAAACTGTAGAATTTGTAGCAGGAATGAAATATCTAGAGATTCAAAAGTTCTCACTAACCTAATGATTGAAACATTGCAAAGCAACTCACAACATTGAACACCAAACATTGCTGCCTTCACCGGGCAACATTCGTTGCCTTCATAAGTAACACGTCAAATGTGCATTACAATTAAATATGATGACTTGTGTGGCATACAATAATTCATTGTGGGAATATAAGTTACTTAGTAAATTTTGTGTATTTTTCTAAAAGTTAAAATTTGTTATTAGTTACCATAGTTATGTTGACACTGTACCCGTATCTTACTGGGTTAGTAAATCATAATTCATCTATATTATTTAGCACAAGTAATTCATATGAAAACTTTTTATAAAATTGATTACTAGTAAACGGCAAAATAATAAGACATTATAAATACTATTTTTCTCGATTATTGTCTTCGTCGAAGGTTTACTACTTACACCAGATGTTCCGGGACTCAGTGTTCAAACCCGGGGGAAGTATCCTCTGCTTTACGCACTTTGTTCAACAATACTATTTTCTGTATGAACATGGGTTAAGATATGACATGTTAAACACCTGGTGTACAATGCATTGAGATCATGTGAGGCGAGTATGGGACCGTAGCCAGCAAAACTTTGCTTGACACTGCATAGTGAGCCTAGATCTATGACGTGTTCTATACGCATGGTCGTATTGTACGGCAGGCGTTGTAAACCACAACAATGCACTTAATTAAAAAAAAATAATGCTACATATAATAGTATAAACCAATAGTCGAATACGACAGGGACTATCACCGGACAGCTCAATTGTAATAACAATACTAAGAATGCGAATAATAACCTATCAGCATGAGGATTAATATTAAAATATTTTCGAGAGAATTTAATAAGTAAATTATTGATTTTGTATTTGACGTACTGTCTGTGTGAACAAAAATTTGCTACTCACTTCACGTTGTTATGCTGGTAACATAAAACGGAAATTAAGAGAACGTATTTATATTTTTGGTTCATATGTAAAGAAAATCAGCTGGTCTCGTAATATTGCACATGCTGTCCTGAATATTACAGTGTTGGCTTAGTAGTAATGGAAATGTGTAGTTGAGTGTGTAATGAGAATGTTGGTATTGTTGAAGGTGTCGTGGATCAGGAGAAAAGATTACCACTTGCTGACAGTCGGCCTGACGACATACACGGGCGACGAGAGATTCCAGGCCATCCACGCCCAGCACTCTGAGGTAACAACTTCCATTCAGTCTTGCCATATTAATACACGATCACCCCATCACGTACCGTGATTATTCTTGGTTCCTGTATGAAGCAAAAGTACATTATGACTGGTTATCCGCCAGGTACAGTAGAACTAACTGTGCATGATGATAACAAGGTGATTATTAAAATTCTCTGTTTCTTCGTACCAAATTTATTCTTTTCAGAAGATTTATTATGCAAGAAACTTACGAATCTGGTGGAGTTGTAGACCTTTTAAATAGTCAAACAGGATAATTTCTCATACAAGTTTGAACTTAAACATATTATGTAGAGAAATGTCTCATTGTTGGCGAGTCTAAGTTGGGTGAAACAAAGGATGCCTTGCTGCATTGGTCATGTGCCTATCTGTACGTGACGTTCTTAACGAAAAAAAAACGTTATTTTAGGAATAAGCATACCGTAACTTTGCCTGGTCATATGGATGGACGTATTTTGTTCGGGACCTAGAAGTACTGATCAGTACGGGCGACGCAGCACACTCATTACTACTCATGTTGACCTCTAAGTGCAAGTCTCCTGGTGTGCCGTCTCTCCGCCGCTAACTCGCCCTTATGACGCAGTCATTGAGCCCACGACTATTCGCGAAAATAATTCTGCAACAGTTTGTTTCAATGTCTTATGTGCACATATGAAGCTTTGCTGCGTGGTTATTGGAATAATGAATTATTGCTGCTAGGGGACGGAAAATGTCGCGGATTCAATGACCTCCATGTTAGAATACATGGTCCTATGCATACTCAAGCCCAGACTATTTGTTCAATAGATGCTACTCACTGAAACAACATACAATGAATGAATAGACGAGGCTTGAATATCCATAGAACAATGGATTCTAGCATGCAGATCATTGAATCAGCGAAATTTTCCGGGCTATAGTTATTGCACAGACGTGGCTCATTTGACTGTGCCAACAGGAACAAGGTTACTGCGACACAACACGTCTGTGATTTGCGTGTAGAACCCTAGACGCTGAGAGTTAACAACGACCAATCACCGTCCATGACAGGGCTGCGTTTGTGCACATAAGTAGGACCCGGTAGTTTTTGCGAAAATATTTTTGCCCCACTTTGTTTCAGTGTCTTACGTGTGCACCTGCAGCCCAACTTCATGATTATTGGCAGAGTGTATTCGTGCTGAGTCGTTATTCATTTGACTGTGCCAATCAGTACACGGATAACTGCCACACATTACATCAGTGATTAGAGGGTTTAACCTCCACACTCTGGGTGTTACGGCATCCAATCACTGACCACACAGCAGAGATGCAGGCGCGTACGTAGGGCACTGAAACAAAGTGATGCACAAATATTTTCGCGAAAACTACCGGACCCTAGACATTGAAACAAATCGTTGCAGAATTCTTTTTGCGAAAAATCATGGGCGCTACTCATTTAGTAGAGTCATTTGGGGTAACTTTGTACCATTGTGGGGTAACATTGTACCAGGAATTTTCTTTTACATAATAGCTTTGTGGCATTCAACCACTATGCAAAATTTAAGGTTAACAAATGTATTCATCTAGAACCCAACCTTAAATTCTAAAATACTTTATTTGAAATTAAATTAGGCTGGTGGTACAAAGTTGCCCTGGCAGGTTCAATGTTATCCCAAATGACAGAAGTGAATCTTTCATTTTATGACCAGTTGTGTAGGGTGGACGTGTTCCTGGGGAAATGGTACTTAGTAATGACTGTACACAACTCTGAGTTGTCTGTGGAACCATTTGACTGCTAAGGACCGGTACGCCTCCAGCCAGTAGCGAATAAGGAGCAAGGACACAACTCTCCAATAATGTCAACATAATCTTATTTATTTATTCATGCATGACTTTTTCAAACTATATCATGCATCCAATGTTTTTTTTTGTTTAGTAGGAATGTTAGTAAGTATTATTATTTTTTCAGTTTTTGAGCCGTAATATTTTTTTCAAATTGTGTTATCAAAATTTTCTCTTCGGCAAATCATAGGACATATTCTTGGTAAACTGATTGACATAAATAATGATGGCATCTTTCACTAACTCGTCACGCAGAATCATTGCAAGGGATATATAGGTTGACCTTCAAGAAGTCTCCTGCAATGGTTCTGCAGGACAAAGTAATGAAAGACTCTGTGATTTTACACGACAAGCAGTTTGCCAAGAACATATCCGGTGCTTTATTGAAGAGAATATTTTGATAATGGAATCTGAATAAATGTTATGGCTAAAAAACTGAAAATACAATAAAATTGTCTAACATCCTCACCCTCCCCCCACCTAAAATGAGAACAGACATAACAAATCTGTTTTGTTTAAAATTGATTTTACAGTGATAGTTAATTTCTAAAGACAAAAATTTACGCAGTTTTGATAAAAAAAAAATGCAAATTAACCAATATATCATTAATTACGAAATTATATAAAACCATAGTATTTACAGTCTTGCGACAAATTGGCCAACGTAGTGTAAACCAATTTAAACAAAACTGCCATACAAAGTTTATAATATGAACTCTCGATCAAACTCAAATATTTCTATCACGAAAACACAAGAAACAAAGAGATGGTCGTAGACTGATGTCTGTATCTATAAACCACGTTCGAATGACAACCAACTGCTATCCCCATAGAGAAAGCATTAGTGAGCAGTTGGTTGTCATTCGAAGGATGTCTATAGTTTCGGCCCTAAGTCGTGTACAGAAAATGGATCGGCGGGAACCTTGCACGTTAGTTTAGTGCTTGGCTCGTTGTTTCGCTGCGGCAATTGATGTGCGCTTCAATGTTGCTCTGATAATTCCGGCACTTTTGAGCCTCTGACGCACTCTAAAGAGGGAGGGGGGGAGTTAACGGAGATTTTTCATGTTCTGAACAGTTGTTATATTTGTACGAGACACGGTTTGTTTTGAGGGCATATATTGTGACAATTTTTTGCATAAATTAAAGTGTTCTGGCTTCCATAATATTTTTTGTATAATAGCTCGTCATATAAGCACATTTTATTAAAAAGAAAACAGTTTTAAAACAAGATAGTAAAACCAACTGACTTACACAAAATAAATCATTCACGCTGAGGAACAGTGTCACAGGCTATATCAATATGTGTAAAAAACGCATAGAATGTGATTTGTATTTTTTTAAACATTTATGAGTACGACATTAAAAAAAAAATTCCAATTTTGCGTTAACAACCTCCCCCCCCCCCGCCAGTTTATATCGTTTAACTCTTGTTCCTACATTCAGTGAACTATGTAATGTTTCATGACAGTAATATATTAGATTTTGTTACAGAAATCACCTTTACCAGCTGCCAAAGTAGTTCTTTCGGTCGTGATATATAGGGACCACAGAAAATTGTGAATAAAGGTCACTAATATCGATGCAAACAATTCATGAAAACGGTGAATAAAATAAAGCACAGCGGTACAAAAAAAATTTTTAAATGCATACAATAAAACATTTTTAAAATATTGCCTTTCTCAATATATCCTGGCAACAATAACATGTCATATTTAAGGATTAATGCTTATAAACAATTCAACTAAATTTAAAAAACGATTAAATACCCTTACTAATATAGATTTGGCCAAGAACTTTCCGCGAAAAGAATTTTGCCCTCATTTGTGACAGTGTCTTATATACACATCTGCAGTTCTGCTTCATAGTTGGTGATTGGATGTTGGTACAGTCAGATAAGAGACGTCACTTCACAAAGACGCTGTGCCAATAACCATGAAGCACAGTTGCAAATGTACATAGAAGTAGAACCACGATTTTGTCGCGAATATAATTTTGCCCCACTTTGTGTCCTAGTGCACTTCGGCAGATCTGATTCACGGTTATTGGCAACGTGTTTTTGTTCGTTAATAGAGCCAGTGATTTTTTGGTGAAAAGATTTCTGCAACAATTTGTTTCAGTGCCTTACGTAAACATCTGGTCCTCTGCTTCAAGGTCAGTGATTGGCTGTTGTTAACATTCGGCGTCTCGGGGTCCTACTCGCCAATCACGAACGCGGTAACATTGTTCTGGTTGGTACAGTCAAATGTGCCACGCCTCTGCCCTATTATATTCTGCCAATAACCACGGACCAGAGTTGCAGGTGTGCACGGTATACCTTGAAATAATTTGCTGCATAATTCGTTTCATCAAAAATCACTCGCTCTATTCATAAACGTCTCCTGTTTGAGTGTACCAAAAATAATACGGAAATTGTGACAGCATACGTCTATGATTTACCAGTAAAACCCCAAGACATTTGAGAGTTGAAACATCCAATCTATGACCATAAACCATAGGTGCAGATGTGCACATAAGACCCTGAAACAAACACGGGCAAATTTATTTTCGTGAAAACTTCACTGCTCTAGACAGAGGCGATATCAGAGTTGTTCGTGGTCCTGACGCCAGTCCACGGATGTACGAAGCTCTCACCACATGTCTGCTCCTAGCTGTTATGCGGCGAAGTATCGACCACGGCTGACAGTTCATTAGCTCGGCGGACCACATGAACACACAATCGAATCACCGGGCAGATGTTTGTTGTACTGTGGCGTGTCTCCGCCGGCGAGCGCCTCAAAGGACCTAATCTAATGCTCGTTTCCGTCCGTCGAGAACAATTGCCTCGAGCGACGTTTCCGTGCAGGCCACGTGGTCATCGCCAATCCCAGATACGACAAGGTACAGTTGCCTCCGAGCTCATGCGTCTGCATCGCAGGTCGCAACAATTGCCTCGAGCGACGTTTCCGTGCAGGCCACGTGGTCATCGCCAATCCCAGATACGACAAGGTACAGTACCTCCGAGCTCATGCGTCTGCATCGCAGGTCGCAACAATTGCCTCGAGCGACGTTTCCGTGCAGGCCACGTGGTCATCGCCAATCCCAGATACGACAAGGTACAGTACCTCCGAGCTCATGCGTCTGCATCGCAGGTCGCAACAGTTGCTGCTGTCATTTAGTTTCGCTTGTCCTGGCCGCTGTCACGCTATGTACAAAACTACTTCACTTAAGGGGTATGGAAAGGTACGATGTCGAGAGGACGACTGGCATACTCAATTGTCAATAAAATCTGACCTATTGATCAACATTCGATGAGATTTTTTTTTGCCGAGTATGTATTTTATCAACGTCTGAATACACTGTTACTGTGGAACTGACCCATCATATTTCGATGACCCCGTACTACACAAATTAAATGTATAACATATTTTAAATGCTTTACACTACAATAGCTAAAAATTCGCAGGGCCCTCTATAGGTGTGTTTAAATTTGGTCGATACAGACCTTATTTTCTTTAACATCGATTTTCCTTGAATTCTGTGGCTGCTATATGCACATGCAAGTCCCTCAAAACTTTCAGTCAACCATCTAGTTTTGAAAACTTTTCACAAAATGATATGGTCCTAGTTTTTCTGAAAATTAAACTGACATACGCATAAAAAACTAAGTTTCTGACAACCTCATGTTTGTTTTAATATATTTGTGACTAATTATACTGATTATAAATTACTTCATTTCAAAAGGTTTCGACTTTTAGGTGACCATAAAAATAATGTAAGTTAAGTGACAGCTATAATGTTTGCTCCTTTCTACGTCTAAATCTGGAAATTCTTCGTCTTTCGAAGGGTTTGACACGACTGCTTTACAAATAAAGCAACCGATCGACAAACATCTCGCCGCATAGTAGTCCTACAGTAAACATTTCTTGCATGTCTTTGTACTCAGGTAAATTTTCCCGACCCTTAAAATGCCACAACAAACTGATATTTACTACTGAGATTTAATGCAATTTTATTCAATAATTCATGCGGGATATATTTTCGGCTTCAAATTGTCGTGTGTTGTCACGTCATTTCACAATAAAATTAAAACAAATTGTAATATAAGTAGTGTCATACTTTTAAAACACACCTCCCTTTTTTCTTACATTTGGCCCCATATACATGGCCGTGGTTAGTGCAATTACTGTCACTGTACTTTTTTCACTTCTTCACACGAAGCGATGCAGTCTTGTAGACGATGGGTATCACGTAATATAAGGCTCGACATTACTCAAGAATTGAAGAATTAGTGTAATTGTTATTTAGTTAAACAACTTGCATTATATTTACTGTCAATAGCTGAAGATAAATGAACACAAATTAAATTTGGTGTGTTTGGTTAAGTAATAGGTTACTACAAAACGGCTTTTTCGCAGTAAACGAGACTATGTATTTTAAACACTTGCTAACACACGTGGAATTTAATTGATTTTACCTAGCTGATGAAATATGTTTCTCGTTCCAATAGAGCAGCTTAGACTACTAGTGATATTGTCGAAATGTAGACCCTATTATATATACTGAAGTGAATTAAATAAAAGGGTCAACGGGTCAGTTTATCAGAATAGGTATATGTTGGTTATCTAACCACGTGATTAGTTTGAACAAGATAATTAGGTGGTGATTAAAACTGAAATTGTTTCTCAACGTAAGTGTAATTAACATGGGGTTAGGTTAAGTTTGCAGCGTTGCCATGAGGTATCTCGTTTCAATTGATTGTAGTGAGAGGTTTGTATATTTAATCTTCGCGTGCTGGTTACGAGGAAACGAAAAGCATGGACGAAAATAAACAAACTTATGGTATAACTTAATGCCACGCTCGATAATTTCTACCGATTTTAAAGTAATTAATGTTTAAGTCCTAAACGAGAGCATGTATCGAAAAACTAATTAGTCAACACAAAATACACAATGGGTTTCAGCTAATTGTGAAATTAAGTAAATCCTCGTTTGTAAAATAATTAGTCAAAAATCTATCATTTTTGTCCGAAAAAAAATTAGACTACATAGCAAAAACTATATTTAACCAACTGTGCAAAAGTTTTTCGGTATCTGCTCTCTATTAGAAATAAATAAATAACTATCGTGAAAGCAGTAGAAGTGATGCATGAAGGCCTTCAGTTAAGGGCAGGAGCGGCATGGATAGCAAAGCGGTGTCAATGTATGACGTAGCAGCTTGAAGGACATAGAAGATGCATGAGTGTAGCTGTGTGATCCGCCTCACGGTCACGTGGCTAGGAAGGCCAGTGAAAAATGCCGGCCAAAATGTTTAGGCAACTAGTGATGGGGACGACTGACTTACATCTTCTCCTCTTTATTGCCCATCCCTTAACCTATTTATTGTACCGACGGCAGATCAAATAATGCACTATTGTTGAGCTAGGTGGTAGTGGTTTATCACGCTAAAGGGGTTTCATGGTGGAGCGAGTACTCTTAAACGTAGTATTGCGAAAAATAATTTTAGAAAAAGTACTGTTTATTCTGGACTCAAACTTACGTATGAAGAAATCCATTCACTTATATCACCACTTATATTTTCTTGTGAAATAAAATGATACAAATTTACCGGAGGAAGGAAAATGCCAGGATTAATGAAGGCCTTGATTAACAGTGAATTGCATTTAGACATCTACAGATCGCTCCCCGTATGTAGAGGGCTTTCGGAAATTTCCTTTCGAAATAAGCCGACGACAGCTGTTGCAATGTTTCTTTTACCTGCTGTATACGTTTTGAAGTTATGTTTGCTCTAAATAAGAGTAATTATTTCCTTGTGTATAGTATTTAGAAACAAATGTAATAAAATTCACGAATCCGAAAGTCTAAAATCCAAACGTATTATCACTAATCATATATTTTACGATGCGCAATAATCGTACTTTTGTGCTACTTGCTATAAAGTAAGTCAAGTTAAAACCCTTAGTTAATGTTTGACTTATAGAAGAGGTAAAAACTTTATTTCTGAGATTCATTCATATGGCATTAAACTACAGTAATTTATTACGGAAACTCAGTCAAGTTAATTACGAAGTAACCACTTAAAAATCAACACATATTTTTTTTGTAAATGGTTCTAGTGCATTTTTAAAATATAAAGGTTATTTAATTTGATTTGAACTAAACAACTTTTTGGAGTAAGGAACTACAGCTTTCATTAAAAAATAATAGTATTTTGACAATAAAGCGAGACAATTTTAAATTACTTTAACTCATTGAAAGTCTCTTAGTTAACAATTGTATTTACAATATTTCATATAGCAAAACATTTAATGCAATGTTTCATAATATGTTCACTGGAGACCCTCAAGAAAGTAAATGATACTGTGACGCACACAGCCAAAGAACGAGTTGATTTAAAAAAATACTCAAGATTTAAGCACTTGTAAGTTAAGGCCGTGATCTTTCATTTATTAAAAAAAAATTGCAAGTAACTCGAATATGTTTTAACCAAATTCCTTTAAAATGTTTGAGACTTTGTACAGTCATACGATTAACAATTTTACGAGAGAGTTTTTTTTTTTTTTAATTATGCACCGTTAAAACTGCCAAAATGAATTTTTGATATATGTATTAATTTTCGTTAAAAAATACTAACGAAACCACTGCAAAACTAAAGAGCGAAGTCTTAAATATGAAATATACCAGTTTAGACAACTCAGTCGCATGTATACGCTTTCCTAAGTTTCTCTACTTCCTTAGTACTGTATGAGTCAGTTGCTGGTTGTATACTTGGTACAGTTTTGTGATTTGTTTTTTCTACCTTCGTTTTTAGGGACCCTTGTTTTTCGCGAAAATAATTTTGCCCCACTTTTTTCTGTGTCTTGAGTGCACATCCGCAGTCCTGCTTCGTGATCAGTGATTGGATATTTTAACTGCCACGAGCCTTGGTATTCTACCGGCAAATCACAGACGTGTGGTGTTGCAGGAACGTTATTGTAATAGGACAGTCAAATGATATACGACTCTTCACAAATACACTCTGCCAATAACCATGAAGAAGAATTGCAGATGTGTACATAAAGTACTGAAACAAACTGGGGCAAAATTCTTTTCGCGATAAACAGGTGTCCCTATCTATTACACACTAACCATCCTTCAAGTTATGTACAACACTCAGTGATTCAATGATTACACCTTTTCAAACATAATGACGTTTGTAGATTGAATGTGTTTCATCTGAATACGTGATTATATTTAATATTGTATCTGAATAAGAGAAATTCTTGGTCTTTTTGCAGTGTAAGGACATATGTTCGTAATTTGAGTTGTAAATTAATTAGGAAGTTCATCCATTATTAGAGAGCATAAATTATGCTATAGGACTTACCTAATTCGGATCACTGAGAGCATGACTTTTCGTGACGTCATGCGGTTCTCTAAGTGATAAAGTGAACAGTACTGGAAGGGACAGGCAAGAAACTTGGCCAATGAAAGCGAGACGATAAAGGGGAAGTGTGTTTCGGATGGAGCGTTGGTTTAAAGACAAAGTGGCCAATTAATGACGAGAAGTTTCAGAGTCACAGAACTCTGCGAGATCACTTCGAGATATAACTTGGATGCTTGATCCTCGCTCTGTCCTGTGCGGAGTGTTAACGCGTTGTAATTAGCAGACCTCATTATTTCTTGAAACATTTCCCAACAGCGAGCATTCATAATACAGCATACGAACGAGCTGAATTTTGGCCAGTGGATGCACCGACATACAATTAACAGCCTTAAAAAATTCCATTAATTTTACTGATGCGGTGTTCAGCCATAGCAAGAAAAAAAAATGTAAACGTAATTACTTAAAATAAGGTAATTTACTTTTAAAAATTGCCTTAATGTCAACTATTTTTAACGACGTTGGTTCCTAGCGATGCATATTTGAGAAAAATCTTTCGCCTTAGGAAACAAAACTTAATAACCTCGAACAAGGGTGTGAATTGAGGCACAGTAAGAAAACAATTTCTGTGCAGTACATAATGTCATTAAATATTGTAATGGTGCTATGCATCATGAACAAAACAGAGTACACATTAATTTAGCGTCTCCTGTTACTTGATCATATGTTAATGTAATTTTTTTACACACCATGCTTAACCTAAGTTAACTAATTCGTGTTAATCCAAGGGTTATTTTTGTATAAGACTCAATGAACTAGGCTACATACGCATTGCATATAAATGAGATTGTCTATTAGGTTGCAGTAATGAGGTTAGCTAGTCATAAATTAATGAATACATTATTTCCATATGTGAAGTGAATTCTTGTCTTTAGATCAAGGGTACGACTACTCGTGGAATAAATACACAGGTTAGACAAGTGACCAGAAGGTATAGTTGCTGTGTTTAATTGTGCGGTTATTTATTTAAAAGGCCAACATTAATAATTAAAGAATAATTAATTTACAAACTAACAAATACTTTTATGTTAGCACGCTAGAATAATTAACGCTTCCCTAATATTTTATGCGTATATATATATATATATATATATATATATATATATATATATATATATATACACACACACGAGCGCACATTTTTAGTCTTTAATGGAAATCATTATTTCATGAATGCTACTTGAAACCTCGTCAGCGTTAATTTTCTTTAAAGGAGTTGTGGCAACGATCAGATTACATATTTAGGTAAGTATTGTACTTGTAAAATGTTACGCAGCCAACTTTCTAGCATGCTGATCAAATATTTCAAGTAATAATGAATAAATATAATTTATGACATTATAACTAGTATTTTTACTTAGCCTCGTATTTACCGTATTTTGTTTCCTTGCAATTAATGTAAGGTGTCAAGTACTGCGTCAAAACTTTATAAGATATGTAAATTAATGACATAACTGTGCCGTGACGAAAACTTACTTGCAATCAAGGATCTTTCTTGGGAGTTAATGTTAAGGTTAATCAATTCTGATCTGCCGAATTTTGAAGATGAGTTTTTCATAGAGTAGTAGTATACATAATGGAAGAAATAGTGTAATAGAAGTAATTATAAAAAAATATAGTTGTATGTAGAATAAAAATGTTAAAAACCTGTATTTAAAACTGTGTATGTAGTAAAATTTTAAGGTTATTTTTTTTACAACGGCAATAATCTTACGATAACATCAAGTTAGGTATTTCTTGTTGGAATAAATTATTACATGTGATACATTGTGAAGTAATTATTTTTAATACAGATTCGTCCCTTGATATCCTTGACAGCAAGTAAGGTAGGCAAAGTACTGAAAACTCACTGTCTGCATGTCGTTGTTGAACGAGAAGATGAGTCTGTTTGGCTCCATAGTGTATTGTATGTTTTCCTATTGGAGCCGTGTTGCTAGGCTAGTTTGTCTCTCATTGCTGACTGGCTGATAACCCAGCGCTACTTCACCTATGCGCTATGCGTGAGGCCATTTCGCCCGAACGTGGGGTAACAGCGCCGTAAATTCTTTTCTCTGTAACTACAAGTTTCGTTGTACAACAGTTCCGTCATCCTGGCAGTCTCAGTCTAATGGGGCAGCTTCGACTCGCTACTCCCAGCGCAGAAATGTGAGAACGTGTAGGATGTTGGAATCTTCTCCGTGGTGTTTACTCCCACAGATGATCAGCAACCCGGCCCGTGTGCCTCATGACGAGATTCGCAAACTTTTCCAATCTCACAAACACTCCACGATAAATTCGTTCCGCACTCACGCGCTTCCAGAACAACAATATCTCGTATTTTCCGCGGGATTCGAAACGTGCGGGTGATTCCGCCAGATAACCGGGTAAATTTCCGCAAGAGGAAGACTTCCGTTTCGCACCGTCAGGGTTTTCTTACCCACCTCCCAGCCTTTACCTTCAAAACTCTCCCAAGACGAAAGCAATTTTCTGATAAGGTTTCCATTAGCAAGGTTGAGGATAAGGGGTTCGGGCTTTGTGCGTGCGTGAAGGCGTTGTTTGACTTTCCTTTAAGTTCGGGAAAGAGACGTTAACATCGACGTGTTATTATTTAGCTGAGGAGTGTTGGAGGAGTTAGCGGGATTGGTCGGAGCCTTCTTCACACACTCCCAAGCACGCTTCCCTCACACCCCAGCTTGGAGCATCTGTGTCTAAGAGGCAACAAGCACCCAGGCGTCTGGCGCGCGTTCTTATTACGATAATCATCGTCGTGTAGAGGAGGGGGGTTGGCATATCTCGGAGGAAGGGGACGTCTAGGATCTTCTTGAGAAACTCGATAGTGAAAGGTAGGAAGGGCGGTGGAGATCAGAGGACGGGTCGAAGGTGGCCTTGTTAGGTTTAACGAGCCGCCAAGGAAAGAGCTTCGTGTGGGAAGTTGAAGAAGGCTTGGAGGGATGTGTGGATGATATGGGGGGGGGGGGGGTGTTCAGGAAGGTTGCGGTCACGCAAGAGATGATGGCAGCCGTGCGGTCTTCAACAGAACTCCAGTCTTCCTCCTTATTGGCGAGGCGCCTGGAATTCCCGGAACGTTCCAGTGAACTGGAGGAGAGAAAGACTCAAGAAGAAACCATGGAAGACTTGAATAACTACGGTCGAAGTTCATATCCCTTCTTATACGTCACGAATATAATCGCAATTTTTTACTAGTTGTACACCCTTAAAACTTAGCAATATAGACCACTTACAATTTTCCACGTGCAATAACAAAAATTCACGCTCATTCACGTATCTAAGCAAACACAAAGAATCTCTACATAATGGAATTTAATGGACTACTTACTACAAAAATTGTTAAATAATAAGAACAGCTAAAATTTATGTACACTCTATTTGAAAAAAATATCACTAAGGAGATGGTCACACACACATATACACCTGACGTTCTGATTCGACTTTTTTTTTACTACGACTAGTTTTTCATTATTATGATCTCCAGTGTTTACACATTACGACCATGCCGCTCGTCGCTGCATAAAAAAGTATTTGCACTAGGTCACCAATTTTTAAACAAAGTAAGAATCTGGGAGACAGCAATATTCTCGTCCTGTTAAAAACGTAAAACAATCTTTAAGCTGTCATAAAAAGGAAAAAATCGTAAGCAACAAATGTCACGCTATAAAATAAATTATTATTACTGCAACATAACATTTTAAACAACATTATTTGGATGTATTATGAGAATAACACGCAAATGCAGATTTAATACCAAAAGGATAAACTAAACAAATTTGACAATAGTCATACCTCGCATAAATTTTTGAGATATACGAAACTCTGCATTTAAATGCTGTAGAATCTAACAATCGCAGCCAGTTTGGAATTTCGTACGTGACTCTGATCACACAGCAATAGTATACAAGGTGTAAATTAACGTATATTAATATGCTTTATATCATTTTGGTAATTGCCTGTTTTAGTCACAGAAATACACTAACCAAAAATTTAATAAAAATCTTGTGAGCTATCTAAACCATCCTGTAAACAGATTCAAATGTTTCTCTGATGGGACACTTGGAAGAAAATGAAATGGAAAGTTTATAGTGGCGGCGTGGGGAAGAGGAGAAATGTCAAAACAGGAAATGTGCGAGCAAAATGTCTGCTTGCAGCAACAGGCGCTGGTAACCCGCATTCTCTCCCCGTCTCCTTCCACGTTGAGTTGGTCATTTGTGTTTTACTTGGGTTTTATCGTATCTCTTTTCTTCACGGGGATCTACTCTCATTTTCAAAGCCATGAAAAAACTCGTTTGTTTAATCTTCATCGAGTAACAACGTTGTAAATTACCTCCGCTCTCCGCAGTAGCTAATTACGAACTATTCTATAGACATCCACCTGCCGGGCTTAAAGAGTGAAGTTTCCCTTTAACCCTAATAATCCCCGACGCCTCGACATTTTCTGAAACTAAGAGGACGAGACAAAATTACTCCTTTCATTAGTTCACGTCGCAGAGATGTAAGGTATAAATACCTGCATTTTTGAAAACCGTAAATATCGCGAAAATGTTAATAAATACAGCAGCGTTTCATGAAGATAAAGTATTAAATGAAAATGATTTTAGCAATCACTACACTGTCATCAAACAACCAAGAATCTGACGATGAAACGCGAACAATATTGAAAACTTTCCATACTGGTAGCCCTTAATCTGGATAGATAAGTGACAAAATGTGCTATCTGCTTTGTTTTGTTTGTACGAAACTAGTCCAGTGTCAGTTTTTGTATGTGTTCTCTGTGGTTCTCTTCCAGTATTGTTGGCTCTTACACTCGCCATAAATATTTTTTTTTTGCTTATATAATTCCTTATGGCCTTCCAGGATATATCGAGTTTATTCAATATATATATTTTTTTTTTTTTTTTCAGAATTACATGTGTGTGATATTTTTCTTGGCAGCAAACATGATCGCCTTTTTATAGATTTTTGTTTATATTCTCGTGTAGTGTCCTATTCCTAAGTTGGTTTAGGGGTCTGAAATGTTTTCAATGGCATATGTCCATAATTTTTTTTTAGCCAAGTTAATACGGTTTGAAACACAAGACAGCGTAGAAAGTCTTAACTGGGAATTACTCTCATGCAAGTAAGCCGCAAAATTAGAGCCACGATATTTTTCTAGAGAATCCTAAGTACTGGATTTCTTTAGGGAACACCTCGGGATGTAGAAATCTTAAAGTTCGGTTTACATACGAAGCCTGATGTTTCGCTCACCACTGTATATACAACAGCCGTGGTGTAGAAGTTACAAGAGAGTGAATCTTACGTTGGAGATACGGGTGTGATTCTCAGCATGGACGCTCCCAACATTTCACACATGGGAGAAGTTGAAGAGTGGGTATTCTGGGAGCACTTCCGTTCCTCTTTGTTATTTCCATCCCGCCTCACCCCACTTCATTCTCACTAGAGGGCGCTGGCAGACACATGCGGGCATCCAGTAACATTGTTCCCTACATTACGCGTGTTGTGTTTTGGATTTGTGTAGTCTCCCTGCGTGATATTTATTAAGTGATGATTCCGTATGTTAGATTATGAAGATTTGCGAGTCTTTTTCGTGTAATTTTAGGAAGAAAAATTTTCCGTCCAATTTGATGACATACATTGGCTGTAATAAATCACCAGTTAGACACAATATCTGATGGCTGCGTGTATCGGCGATTCGTGCAAGACACATTGCCATACTTTCTGGAGTGCGTACTGCATGCGGTTACTGGGAATAATTACATACGCCACTAGATATTTTAATATTTCAGAGTACCACAGCCAAGTACATCTTCGTGGTTGGATATGTAAAGTAAACCCTGTTGGCTGCATATTCCCTTGAAATGTTATGCATGTAATTTTCCATTGTTAAAGCCTCAGTAATATACGCCCAAGTACATGGTGGAGTAATAAGAACAACCGCGTCACGTGGCGACCTGACAGTGTCGCATTATAGCACTGTATATACCGTGGAAAAGTTACTGTTGCAGTAATTAAATGTTTGCATTAGAGAAGCTGGTGAGAGGGTTTTACGGCTCTTTTACCACAAAGTCTTAAGATGCCGTGTCAGATGTTTCAGGCGCATGTATGCAACCCGCATTTACCCCATATAAATTAAGGCTAATTTTACGTTCTCTATAGCAATACGAGTATTACTCATATCAACATTACCTTCGCGCTTTATAAGAGACAGAGTCGTTCTTATTTTCACTGCGTTTTCCGAAGTCAAGTACAAAAATAGTTGCTACAAATATTACGAAACGTTTTATTAGTACCACGTTGCCAATGCAACCGTTTGTTATGCTTCATTTTGCAGAACACAGCTCTATTAAGGTCTTGTTACTGAGTTTTGCACTGTTTTCGAAAATATTTTTTTATTGCTACCTAATACTCATATCAAAATTTTGCTTCATAGTTTTGGCACGTATATGTTATAATTTGTAGCAGAATTTTTTTGTAAACATATACTGAACGGTTTTTTAGATTTCATCACCCAAATTACCAAGTTTTTTGTTGTGAAAATAAGCAAAAATGAAGCAAAATATTTTTTTTGCTGACGAATGGTACATTATTTTTAAAAACGCATCCACGGTATTGTGCATCGTGTGACTGCACGTTGACTCGAATTTTTTCAGAGATTTTGGTCAAACAATATTTGAGTTATTGTCACCAGTCTGAAAAAAAAACTCAGGAACAAGCCTTTTAGAGCGACTGTGTCTTTGATAAAGCGGGAAGATAACGTTGATATGTGTAATACTGTTATTGCTGTAGAGAACGTAAAATTAGCCTTGATTTATATGGTGTTAATGCGGGTTGCATACATGCGCCTGAACCACTGACACGGCCTCTTAAGATCTGATGAGAATGAAGGTGAGGATGAGGTTAAGGGGCAGCGCAACGTCCATGCTTGGGCAAGGATTCTAACCCAGGACCTCTCGCGCGTCAAATACACGCTCAATCGACTATGCCACGTGGACCAGCATTGACGATGTGACTGGACGAATGTGAACTTGTAAAATTCTGCGCAGAACAGTTTTTGAACATCATTTTAAAAGCTATTTGTTTCAACGAACCGGCTGTGAATCCTACGTTACTACATTAGAACTACATCAGAAATTGTAATAATTTAAATTCTCCACGTAAAGTGCACAACTTGTACCATACCTTCTAGGAATTGCAGAATTACTTCTCACTCCCTGTACTCTTTACTCGTCACATGTTTTATATGGAAAGTTATTTGTCTTACATAACAATAGAGTATTGTTCGTATAAAAATTTATATTAGTGTATGGTTAAACATAGAAGTGTCTGAAAAATTTAATTTTACTTCGACAAAAAGTCATTACACCCATTTTAACCGAAACAATGTGTAAAAATAAACGAGTTAAAATATATACTGCATTGAAAATAACCTGATACCAAACAATACGAAATTAAGGAATCGCCTTTGAGTTGTAGAAATAAAGGAAATTTTTACATATCTACTTTAAGGGCGCAGTTCACCTGAGTTTTCAACGTCTTTATTTATTTATATATTTGCAGTGGATATTTTTTCTTATTTAAGACATAAATTGTGATAAAATCTTCCTCTTAGGAAACTTTTGTATGTGTCATAGTTTTTGCGTAATGAGTCGTAAACTTCAAAATTTGCACTTTACGGTTTTATGTACACCACTAAAACCAACCGGCATACCAAACCGACAAAATTCATAGTGTATAAAAATGTTGTAGGCTATAATTAGACATATATAAAAACAAAATTAAAATTCTTTTTACTTAGTAAAAATTCTTAATTTAAAAATTAAAAAATATCAACAATTTTATAAAAGTACAAAAAATATATTCTTTGTTTCCATATATGTCAAATCATAGCCTACAACATTGTTATATAGTGTAAATTTTTTTCAGTTTCGAATATCAGTTGGTTTTAGTGGCGTACTTAAAACCGGAAAGTGCAAATTTTGACGTTTACGACTCATTACGCAAAAACTATGCGAGATACAAACATTTCCTAAGAAGAAGATTTAATTACAATGTATGTATAAAATAAAAAATATACCTGGTACCAATATAAAAATAAAATAAAACGTTGAAAACTGAGGTGACCGCGTCCTTGAAGCCAAATGCACTATAACTTTCAACATATTATTCTTGATATCCTCTTAAAGGTAATGACTAATTATTTTTCACATACAATACTCTAAAAAATAGTTTGTAAATTTACCAGACGTGCGTATAGGAGCTCTAAGAAAGTATGTAGGGGAAGCCGGGGCACAATGCAACAAAAATTAGTTTTTATTATTTTTCTAGTAGAGTTTTATGAATACTAAACAAATATTGCCGTCTAAAGCTACTACAACATCCAATACACAAAATAAAATAAAAGAGATCAATACCAAAAAAATTGTCATACTTGAAAAATCATGTTCAAAACACTTATGCACATGTTGCAAAG
>PNEQ01045888.1:6909-57463 GCA_003012365.1 Medauroidea extradentata
CCCCCCCCCCCCCCACCCGCCGCTCTTCTCATCTTTCCCGGGGGCAAATTACTTACTCTCTCCCGAATAAGACTGAGACGCGCTTGCCTTTTATTACTTTCTTCCATTAAAGTCCCTCGTTTAAGAAATTTCGCCGTCGAATGTGTTTATGGGACCTTCCTTCCGTGTCCTGCAGCTCTGTTTCAATTCTCGCAGTCATGTTTTCTCTGCGGCCCAACTGTTCACCTCGTGATCTTTGAAAGAACTGTGCAATGGGAGTGCATGACTGTATTGGCACTGTAAAAAAATTCCTAAAGTGTTTAGGAAGTAATTAACATAAACGTAGTATTGGGACAGTTACCATACTTCCGCCATGAAAATAAGCAAACTTTTACAGTTGTTACAACACAAGTCTGGTAACTTCAGTATACATTTGACTGTTTTATAAAAAGTTTAGCAGTGCTACCATGGATGTGGGGAAACAATTCTACCATACCTACTTTCTTAGCGCTCCTATACGCACGTGTGGCTAATTTACAAACTATTTTTAGAGTGTAGTTTCTTGGACATGCTCCATTGCGATATAGATGACTGTCAAAGAAAACTAAAAATAATGGGAAAACGTAAATAAGCAGAGTATGCTTTAGTCAATAGGATACATACACAACATAAAACGCCATAAATGGTATATGTCTGTCTGGAAAACTACTGTGTTTTGTTTCGTCTCATCGCTGTGTTCTTCTGTTGTTTTTCTGTTCGTCTCTGGTACCTGCTGTTGTTTTTCTATCGTCTCATCGTTGTGTCGCGTGTTGTTTTATATTCGTGTCTGAAATAATACTGGTTTTGATTCGCCTCATTGGTGTGTCGTATTTATTTTTATTTTGTGGATAATATATTTTCTGTTTGTCCTTTTGCCAAAGCAGACCTCAAACCTATGTTGTCTGCCTCCGTTGTGTCTTGGGTTTTTCTTTTGATTTTGATTTCCTTATCTGTTTGTCCATGTTTTTATCTGACCCGATTCAATGCATGAAATGTTATGTTTTGTATGTATCATATTGACCAAAAATACTCTGCTTATTTATGTTTTTCCATTGTCTTTAGTTTTCTTTGACAGTCATCTATATCGCAATGGAGTACGTCCAAGAAACTAAACACACTGGTAGCTCAGTGTGCGTAGCCAGTCTCCGTAGCGTATGGTAAGATAGGTCCGCGCTTCGAATCCTGGCTCGAGCATGGATATTTTGCTGTCCCTTCACATAATTTCACCCACGTTGGCTCTTAAAACCTCGTTGTTAAGAGTGCATGTTGGAAAAATAAGCGCTGAATTCTTCAATTGAGATCTACACTTTTTGAAAGTCAATATAAGAAAGAAACTGCAAAACAGCAATCGTTGATAATTATATTTGGTAACTTTATGAGCAAATATTTATCCAGAATGACGCATTTGTTAAGCGCGATATTTTTCGCAGCAATTAAATGTACATTTCGGCGTCAGAGATTGTTCTTCAGATAAACGTTAATCGAGAAAAATGTTTGCTCAGAAAGATGGCAGAAACTATTGTCAAGGATGGCTGGTTTTTGATTATTGAAAACTGGCTTCGAGAAACCTACAATTCTAAACGGATGTTCTTAACACTGAATGTTATACCATATACTCTTGAGGTCATGATGTTCTCTTGTTTCCACTGTTTTTGCAATATTTGTTAAGCTTGAATGATTGCAGGTATCAAACATCTGTTTGGTAGTTTTGTTTAAAATGGTTATTGCTGCGGTGGCTATTTTTTCAAAACAAGACACTATACGGTTTCGATTAAAAATCATTTAATCAGAATTTTGTTATTTACATAATTAGCTAGAACCATAGTAATCAGCCAACATGGACAAGACGATTTTAAGTCGAACTTCTAAACAGATTTTTGATATCTGCTCTCGTTTAGGCACGAGAACTTAATATCGCTAAAGTGGTGATGGTGGCCGAATGGTCAGACTATTTGCCTTTCACCAAGGCAATCTGGGTTCGATTCCCGGCGGGGTCGGTCTTCGAATTTTCGCATGTTGGAATCGTGCCGGACATACCGCTGGTCGGCGGGTTTCTTTCTCAGGGATCTCCCGTTTCCCCTGCCCTTCATTCCAGCGGTGTTCCACATTCACCTCACGTCATCCCTCACCCGCGCTGAAGACCTTGATGTTGAGCGCTGACGAAAATCTCTCACCTGCTCACTCACGTAATATCGCTAAAAAAAAGTCCTCTTGTAACGTCCCCTACTTAGGGGCTAGCACCTCAACCACTGGTGACGGTAACAAAGTTACAAGATCAAAGTAAAAAGGGTGGCGAATCCCTAGAGATTTGCAAGGGCGCTAAGGCAAAAGTAATCCTCACTCAAAAGTAAACTAAACTCTTGACTTCTAACACCTCAGTAAAGTAATACCAATCAAACATCAATAGCAGCGATCAAAATCACATTAATGTTCCAATCAAGAAAAGGTAACTGTAACTACAACATCAATTAAAGATCAAGTATCGGGTTCAATCCCAACAGGGATTTATTCAAAACTTAAAATCAAATAACAAAACATCAACCTAACCATTATCCATTTTACAAACTCAAATAATCAGCAACACAAGTCAAAAAGTGTAAATATAAAGAAAAATATGAAAGTACAAGCATAACATTAAACATTAACTTTATGAATTACTATAAACAGGCGTGCAGAATATAAGTTAATCTGTCTATCTGGATAATACGACTCAGTGAAGGCCTAAATGAGAGTACTGCAAAGGGTGTAGCGATAGACAAAGACAAATATTACACATGTGCTAGCCCTATCCTTATAGGAAACTAACTTTAACAATAACAAAGAACAATGCTGAGTCCCATACCTCAGTAGCGAATACACAATACGATCACAAGTCTGAAAAAACCCCTATACTTATAGGTGGTAAACTTCAGGGGGACACACGCCCCGAAACACACATACACCACGGGGACACCGCCCCAAAACACATACAGCAGCAAAATCTACAGAGTCCCAATATCTCGGTAGTATGCATACAATATCTATCACCCTAACACAGTTTCAATGCAGGCACATACGGTGCATGAAAATTACTCAATCCAAATATTATAAATGATCTGCTATAAATTTACTTTCTCTGCAAAGGTCTAACCTTGATAATTACACGCCAGCAATTATTAATCAACAAATACGAACAAAACTCAAAATATTTAAATGTCTGCCCCTCTTTCTCTCTGAAAGCTGAAAATATAGAATTTACCAGACTTTAAACACTTGAAAACCCGAACGTGAAAGTTAACCTGAATTAATAAGTAAAAAAGAGAAGAAAAAAAAACACGAACAGCAAAACACGAACGAAACACTAGGACTTGGGCCATTATGCTACAGGACTTCAACTCAAGAAAAAATAACAAATAACTAAACAGGCGCCGAAAATTAATCAATTACAAGTCCTGCAGCATAACAATCCATTCCACATTTACAATAACGAACAATAAGACTGACACTTACATTTCACTGGAAGCCGACTGAACGCACATATGAGAAATCCAGGAAGCTTTATACTAACAGCGAGCGATTATTAAATCCCTGAAAATAGTCCGCCCAACATGGCGGAGCAACAGTAACACATAAAAATTACAATAAAATTAATATCACTAATAAGCCTGAAAATACATAATGAAAACTAAATACAAACTTTTTACTACTCGGTGTGTAGAAAATTAAATACAAAATATCTCAATTTATAAATTTCAGATATTGACAAGAAAATTAATTATAATAACACGAAGAACAGTTTCTTGATGTACGGCGCCATTCACTTGAGTGGGCTAGTGCAGCGCAAGGTTAGTTGGACTCTTTGCACCTGTGTCTCTGCTTAATTCACATCTAGTCAACGGAGGCGAAACATCGTGTTTACATACTGCGTCGTAAAATGTTCCGAACTAATACAAGTGGATTGCTGGAGCACAAGGTACGTAAGTGTTTCTATTGACGTGAAATGTTGAAAACTTAGATGCGGAGAATATACAGATGTAAAATGAAGTCAATATTTTAGTAGCTGGAAATTTGAAGTGTCCAAAATTTTCGGGCGACGTATAAACTTGCCGGTCAAACCGACAAGTACGGGTCACTCTCACCACACGTCACCTCACTGTGCGTTTCACAGTCTACGTAAAACTAGCGTGTCTTAAAGAACTCTGGCTATCCCGAACGATAGCGAGTTTTTATTGCTTCTAAGGACCAATTTTTAGTGACATGATTTCTGCAACATTTTGTTTCAGTGCCTCATGTACACATCTGCAGATCTGCTTCGTGGTTAATGATTGGATACGTTTACTCTCACGAGTCTTGAGATTCTACCGGCAAATCACAGACGTGTGGTGTTGCAGGACGGTTTTTGTAATTGGCTCAGTCAAATGATAGACATGGACACGTTGCCAATAGCCATGAAACAGAACTGCAGATGTGCACGTAAGGTGCTGAAACTAACTGGGGCAAAATTCTTTCGCCGAAAAACACGGGTCCCTACATGTTACCTATTAGAACATTTTTTTAATACCATGGAAACTATGAACAAATAAAGATTTTCGTTATCAAATAACACTGTAAAATATCGTCTCATAATCTGTTTCCCACAATTTTATTTCTGTTAAGTATGCAAAATGCAAATACTTTCAAGAAAATGAGCGAATGTAATATAATTTGATCAGCAGTTAACATCAAGGTGAGGGGTGACGTGTGGAGTAGCGTCGGAATGACGGGGCAGGTGATATGGGTGATCCCCGAGATAACCCACCGACAAGCGGCATCGTCCGGCACTATTCCCACATACGAAAATTCGGAGACCGATACCGCTGGAAATTGAATTCGGATCGCCGTGGTAAGAGGCGAATTCTCTAGCTACTGCGCCAAACGTTGTCCTCAATGAAAATAAGGCGTGGTTAGTAGAGCCACGGAGATTTTCTTTTTCGCGAAAAGATTTTTGTACCATTTTGTTTGGATGCCCTACGCGCACATCTACAGCCCTGCTTCACGGCTAATGGATGCGGCCGCGGTGGCCGAATGGTCAAACCACTCGCCTTCCACCAAGGCGATCCGGGTTCGATTCCCGGCGGGGTCGGTCCCCGGATTTTCGCACGTGGGAATCGTGCCCGACGATGCCGCTGGTCGGCGGGTTTTCTCGGGGATCTCCCGTTTCCCCGCCCCTTCGTTACGGTGCTGCTCCATACTCACCTCATTGTCACCCTTCACCAGCGCTTAAGACCTCGATGTTGGGCGCTGACAAAAATCTCTCACTCTCACTTCACGGATATTGACAGCTAGTCATTGTTCAGACCCATCAATCATAATACGGTTGTTTAGACACCACACGTCTGTGATTTGCCAGAAGAAGACCAAGACAAGTGAATATTAAAGCATCAAGTCACTGACCATGTAACAAAGCTGCAGATGTACACATTGAAACCAAATGGTGCAAATATAATTTTGCTACGAAATCACGTCTTTATTTCAACACAGGAATAACCTGTATTAAAAACTGACTGAAATAAAAAAAAAGACTGAAAGTAAAAATTGAGGCCATGCTCTTTGCTTATACTGTTTTTCGGTAATTAATTTTCAAAACCTAAAAGAAAGCAGATTTCACAAGTCTGTTAGGCAGTTTTGCATAATTTTTTCCGCGATGGCTACTTTTTTCCGGTTTATTTAATTTTACGGTTTCCACTAGTAACAAACGTCAGTTACATAATTTGGGATAAACGTAGTATTTATTGTCCTAAAAAAATTGGCCGACATAGTGAAAAAAATATATTTTAAACAAAGACGCCAAAAAGATTTTCTGTACCTGTTATCGTTTAGGCTTAAAGAAATAATTTTCTCGAAAACAGTGGAAAAAGTGGATCATGGCTTTAAAAAACGCCACTTAATGGTGGAAAGTACACATGTATTTTCGTCGTCAGAAAGTGGGTCGGGCTTCTGATACGCCGAGAGAGCGGCTTCTTTTGTGGGCTCGTGCCTGGAAGGCGGGAGGTTAGATGACTGAAGGCTGTGGCAAGTGCGCGCTCTATAGACGACCGAGTGTATACTCGTCCATTGTGCACGCCTCTGATCAGGCCGTATGCAGTATTCATGCTGCTCTCGCTCGACCAAGTCTCTCCGCTGGATAACTAACTTCACCAGCAAGTCTACCTCTGGTTCTCTCAACATAGGCCTTCAGTCTGGTTAGCTGCCGCAAGCTTTCCGATATATTACACAATTTTAAACAGTAACTAAATTGCTGAACGAGTTTAAAGTAACGTAAAAAAATACCATTGTAAAACGTACAAGTAATTTCTTGGGAATACACAAGTACTGTACATCATTTATGTATGTTATGTTTATGATAAATGTATGTATAGCCTACATCCAACCAATGTATTGTGAATTTTACGTAAATTATATTCCCAACAAGTTTTTCGTAATAATTTTAAATTTAATATTAATTTGATTTTCTGAATGTACAAACCAATTTGTAAAATTTAACAAACTGCCGATATTGAGTTCCTTTTGATTCGAATACTCTGTCGAAAGTTATAAATTATAATTAGTTTTGTAGACATTTGAATATTGTTTGATAGATAAAAAAAATTGTAGGCCTAATATTCTTCTTGAAGGCCTACTACAGGAATGGACAGTTTGAAACTGTCATATTATAGACTTTATCCTTGTAAATCATAGACAACCCGAGACCTTGTTATTTCTCCTAGAATATGCGAGGATACAGAAGTGGAAACCAGGCGTATCACTAAATACGTCGCATGGACCTATACAACAGCTTCACTTCCCGGCAACACAGGCAGCCGAAGTTCACAAGTCAGCACACGAAAAAGGCCACGTCAGATGGTAATTCAAGCAAATCAGTACCACAGAATATTTAGGAATAAAGAAGTGAAATGGCTGATAAGTAGAGACATGCAAAATTCGCGTTATTTTCTGACAGCTGACTAGACTCCAAGCGACTATAGGCTCGTCCGACGTCTCCCGCTGGCCGATATTGTCGCGACTTTCCGCGGAGAATGCTTACACGGTAGAGAGGCCAATATCTGTAAAGACGTAACATACGTAAATGACAACACATAAAAGTTCGTGGCCAATTGAATCGCAGAATATTCTATGTTATGTATAGGAGAGTGAAGTTTAGTCTGCTACCAAATGATAACGCGAATTTTGCATGTATCTGCTGATAAGATGGCAAACTCAGTCATACACGCCAGCAATATGGCTTCCCTGGTCAGCAACATGGCGCAAACGCGTACAGCCAATCAGTGTAGTGCGGCTGACCTGCTAGCCGGCAGCCAGGCCCATAGGAGAGCTAACGTAACATGCAGGAGCCAAATGGACACGGAGTTGGTATCAACGGCCTCGGGCAGGCAATAAGCCGTGAAGTACGTCTGTATCAAATAATCCGTCACGTCATTTCACGTCTGCATTACTATTTAGTCTGCAGTAGTAGGTAGAGATTATATATTCCTTGTAACAATATGAGAGCAGGGAGGTTATCTACACAACACGCGATGTAGGCAAGTTTTATTGACCGCTGTGCCACTCAACTTGCGCCTGCTACTGTAGTTGTGCAACTCACGACTACCTTCTCTGCAGGAAAGTAAAGAGGAGAGAAAATTTCTGCTCAACGCTTAAGAGGGCGTGGTACATAACTCAACGCCGATAGCATTAATCTATAACTGTAGGTTACTTGAAGCCAATTTCGAAAACTAAACAATAGCAATCCTAGACAATAGTTTTCACCAACGTTTTAAAAAAAATTGTTTCCAGTGTTATGAACTTCTGAAGCACAATCTCTGACGCCGGAACCTCGTGCATTTAACTGCGGCGCAAGAGATCACGCGTAACGAATTAGTAATTCTGGATGAATATTTACTCATAAAGGTGGCAAATACCATTATCTAGGATTGTCATTGAGTATTTCATCCATATTGGTTTCGAAAAAGCGTCGAAATCAATTGATGTTTTCAGAGTTTATTTATCTACTATGCACTCTTTCTTAAGGGTGTTCAAGTGCGATAAAATCATAATTTTATATTGTATGAAATAGTGTTAGTTTTGTAGACGATACTTGTGAGTGCAATTTCCTCTTACGAAAGAATTTTAACTCGCAACGTTTTCTCAAAACGGTGCGTGAAAGTCTAATTTGACATGTTCTGCTGCCGTGCAAATAGTGCAAACCGATTGACTTACGTAAGTGAAATAATTCACAGTGAAACAACATGCCACGGGCTACCTAATAACATTATTTAAAAATACCGTGAACAATTTTTGTATTTTAAAAAATTTGCTGAATTTTCGTAATTTTTCCTTAATTTTTGCGATTTTTTTAAAAATTCAAAATATTTCGTTATGGTCTTTTAAATACTTTATTGCATAGCTCATGGCATGTTACATCACAGTGAATTGGTTTATTCAGGTAGGTCTGTTGGTTTTCACTATTTGCATGGCAGCAGAACTAGCAAATTTTCACTTAGTCGCACCGTAATGAGAAACGTATGAGAGGTAAAATTGTTTTGTAACAGGAATCTGAACTCACAAGTATCACCTACAAGTCTAACACTATTTCATAAGACATAAAATTATGATTTTATCGCACTTGAATACCCTTTAGAGAAGTTATCGGATATACATGAGAGATGATATAAAGTGATTTTTCCCCGAAACTACGAAACGGATTCAAAATATAACATAAACACTCCAAGTAATGCTTCTGTATTTCTTAATTTATAGCACGACTATTAGAAACATGATTTTGGGGCGTCTCAATTTGCTTGGTGAGTCTATTGTATCTGGAATACATGATTCATAACGAAAGAAATATGGATGTTTTTTTTTTTTTTTTTCGTTTGACCTCACGCCATACTTTCCTCAAATAAAACTATAGGAAGTAGAATTCTACGAATACACAATGCCCCACACCACTGAAGGTATTTTTCATGATATCTCTTTAGCGGGCGAAAAATAACCAAACGAGATCTTCCTGTTAACAACGAGACATGAGGAGAGTATGGAACAATGAACGAAAAAGTGAAGAAAACAACAATCTCCCCGAGAAAACTGGCCGGCCTATGTCTACGTCAGTCACGTTTACCAGACGCGAAAAATCAGAAGCAGCCCACCAGGAATCATACAGCGGGAAATAACTTCCATAACTGGCGTGTGCAGTTTTACGCAAAGATAAATGTTTTTTGCGAACTCATGCCACGTATTTCAGTGTGAGGAAATCTTCAATTGAGCATTAGAAGAGACATGCAAAATTCGCGTTATCGTTCGGTAGCAGACTAAACTTCACTTTATTATACATAACAGAGCATAATCTGCAATTCAAATGGCCACGAACTTTTATGTGTTGTCATTTACGTGTGTTACGTCGTTACAGAGTTTGGTCTCTCTACCGTGAAGGCCTAAGCATTCTCCGCGGCAAGTCACGGCAATATCAGCCAGCGGGAGACGTCGAACGAGCCTATAGTCACTTGGAGTCCAGTCAGCTGTCAGAAAATAACGCGAATTTTGCATGTCTCTAAGCATTAGCAAACAAATCTACATACATTTGGAAACAAATCTACATACTTAAACATAATTATTAATGTACAGTATGTATAGTAACGTCTGTGTGTTTACGCTTTTCAACTATAAGTCAAGTAATAAAAATTAATTCATTCAACAAAATTCGATGAATTGGTATAAATTTTGTGTAGGCTTACGCGTCCTGAGAGACAGCTGGTAAAATATGAAGACTGAGTCATAGTAAGAAACCCCAGATTTTGGTGAAAATATTTTGAACTAACGTATTTTAATTCACTGCGTGCAGCTCTTGTACATCGTCAGTAATTGAATGGGTCAGATGAAAAAGGAAAACATTACACACCGAAAATGAACTGAGATAGCCAAGTACTACTACTTTATATGTAGCTGCATCGATTGAGATAAATAATGGAAAGAGTCTATAAATTTTTGCACCTTATAGGACTTTCTATTTTGAAATAAGTTGTAAAAGGTAGTCTTTCCCCTCTTAACTTCAGCATTATGGCATGATTGGCTATTCGCCACGAGAGTCGTTGTAGTAGTGTTTGCTTTGTTAACGCACCCTACTGTATCATGAATGAGCAACAGTAACGTTGTGTGATTAGTGCAGTGCAGTTATGATGACATAGAACATACTAAACTTGTAATTAAATGCACTTGAATTTCGACAAGTCTGTAAATTATAGTTTTATCAAACTTCAAAGTACCATCAACTCATTGAGATTTAAAAAGAAAATAATTCTAATGCGTGCAACTGTGTGTACATCAAAGGTATTATTATGTTTTTCAGGTAATTTTCAATTTCCGTAAGTCCCAACAAATCAATGTCTGATTGTAGGTTTTTCCATTCAACTTATAGTTTAGTGACAAAAAATGTTTCGCTCGGTCCCGAAAGTTGGCCGAAGTGGAGTCTTTACCTTCTTCATCTCAAACATTCAATTGTTTGTCTTTAACACCTACGTATCTTGATGTTCTACCCTCAAATCACATACGTCCTGTGTCGCAGTAATGTTACCCTGACAGATACAGTCAAAGATAAAGCATAGCTACATATATTAACTAGTAACATTGCTTCGAGTTAGGTCGGAAACTTCTTTTAAGTCACAAAAACTACCTGTACCCTCCCCCCTCTCCACATCTGCATACCTAGCTCGTATGGACAAGGTTGAGAGCGTACCTCTGGCATGCTTGAATGCACTAAGGGGTAATAGTTTTGGCATTTCACGCCCGACAGTAGATACTTGTAAATTTTATTGGTTCGCAAATTATTATCGCGTGAAGCTCTTTTCAAATCACGGCTATGCCACTGTTAGAGATGATAGTTAATCGCGGGAAAACTTGTCTGTTTGTTAGGTTTCAACACACGTTCCGGTTACCAGAACATACTGGCTTTAACTTGTACTTATAGCTGTTGCCCTATTTGACTGAGCCAATAAGAATCCCGCAGTTGTAATATTTAATGCCTGTTATAGGTCTGCAGACAGCTATGTTGTGTCAGACGTATATCACATAATCATACATACTGCTAGAAACTACCGAGTCTTCAAAGGTATGTTGGCACAACATTTTTTTCGCGATACATAGAGCCAACGATTTTTGGTGAAAAGAATTCTGCAACAGTTTGTTTCAATGCCTTACGTGCACATCTGCAGGTCTGCTTCTTGATAATTGGCAGAATGTATTATTGCACAGACGTGGCTCATTTGACTTGTACCAACAGGAACAAGGTTACTGCGACACCACACGTCTGTAATTTGCGGGTACCCACGAGACGCTGAGAATTTAAAACAGCCAATCACTGACCACGAAGCAGAGCTGCATATGTGTACACAAGGCATTGAAACAAACAGTTGCAGAATTATTTTCACCAAAAATCGTAGGCTCTAGCGATATACCATCATCTCTAGCCATTGTTCATGGTTTATACTTCATTTTCAGCAAAAGTTCGGGTTCGGTAACTGCATAAGAACCTGGACAGACGTTTGCTTTGAAGGCTTATTGAGAAATTGTGAATTTAATGTTAACGTTTTTATCTTACACAACACCGAGCGAGGTGTCGCAACGGTATCACGTTGGACTCGCATTCGGGAAGACCAGGATTTGATTCCTGGCTCCGGTCATCCTGATTTCGGTTTCTCACTGTTTCCCGAAATCGCTCCTGGCGAATGCTGGGATGGTTCTTCAACAAATGCCATGACTGACTCTTATCCCAGTTCCTGTCATTGTAATAAATTATATGTCGCCGTCTTCAATGACGTCCCACTTACATTATCTTACATGCTCATCAAATATTATCTCATGTTGTCGCAGGACATTACTCTGGCAGGTGATTTTAAACATTTAGACATTTTTAGAGCCGATCGCTATATCAGAATGTGACTTAATAAGATGCTGTTAGAATATTGATAGATCTCAGACGCACAAGACATACACTCCAGACTCTGGAAACAGTCATAACTTACCCCGGCAGCTTCATCATGAGCGCAAGTCCTCCGGCCATGAATAATGCATAGAAATTGGAGTACCTCTCGATGACATAGGGAAGGAACTTTTCCATGTTTGTTGAATAATGCACACATCATTAGCGTGGCGAGTAAACAGCAGACGGCCAGGAGAAAAAAAACAAAACGGCAGGAACTGCTGTAATGCGGAGGAAAGAACGCTCTAAACAAAGACTGTGATGATAAAGTGGCTTTCCAGGTGCAACCGTCCAGACTGTGCCCGAGGACAAGACATTTGCCCGTTGCAGAAGTTTCGAATGATACAGTTTTATTAGAAAACTTTTAAACGTTGGTGTGTAATGTTTACTTAGAAAATGCAACCAAAGAATCTTAGCCTATACGCATGTATACTCATCTCAGTTCTTGCACTAATCTATAAAGATTCTATTCTTACTGATATTTCGAGGACGCTGCCTACTTCGGAATCCTTGCAAGAGCAACTATAGTGATTTACGTGTTAGTTTTTTTAGACGTGGTTATTCGCCTATTGAAAACACACACACACTCACGAGTGGGTTAGAATGAAAGCTAAGCAAGTCAGGATTAAAGTAATTTGCGCAGGTACCAATAAAAAACTGAAATGATTTTCTAGCCATACAACACGTTAACTTATAAAACAAAGGCAGCCTTGACTTAACTCACTTTATTTTTAAACTAGGGACATGAAAAGTGAAGCCAATACGCAATAACTTCAATGTAATTAACTTAGTGACTTACTTCACTTTCATTCTTTGTGCGGTCGACATTTCCATAAGATCTTTTAGGCTGTTTTTCTTTTTATTACCCTGAAAAATAGGAAAAGAAATTAGTTTTTAATAAAAAAAACACTTGTAAACACTAACCCATATTTCCCCCTACATTTTCAATACTTTATAAATAATTGCCTCTTTTATATGAAAAAAAAAAAAAAGTATTTGTCTGAAAGTGATGGGTAGGCGGCTGAACCTCTCCGAATGTAACATGAAAATCACTATCCTTGCACACACCAGGGTTCAGAAGTAGGCAGAGTCCTGAAGGGCGTTGCAGCGGGAAAAATTCATAATTTTATATTTGTATGAAACAGTGTTAGTTTTAGAGCCGTTATTTAGGAGTACATTATCCCCTCACAAAAAAATTTAGCTCAGGAGCCAGTTTTGCCATAATGGCATTTCAAAATAAAATTTGCAAGTTTTTAGTTCATACACACCCGTAAACCACTCAATATAATGGAACGAAATAATTCACAGTGAAAGTACGTGTCACTGGCTAGGGCTTAACGTATATAAAATGCGTTCAAACAATGTTTTGTATTTTTTAAAATTTGGAAATTTTTTGCTACTGTAAAATTTTTTTTAATACAAAAATATTTTGTATTGCGTTTTTATATAGGCTACTTAAGGCCTTGTTACGGAGTTTTGCTTTGATTTTGAAAATATTTTTATTGCTACCTAATACTCATGTCAAAATTTCGCTGCACAGTTTTTACACGTATATGTTATAATTTGTAGCTGAATTTTTTTGTAGAATTATACTGAACAGTTTTTTAGATTTGATTACCCAAAGTACCACGTTTTTCGTCGTGAAAATAAGCAAAAATTAAGGAAATTATTCTCTGGCTGGCGAATGGTACATTATTTTAAAATACGCGTTCACAGTATTGTGCATCGTATGATTGCACATTGACTCAAATTTTTTCAAAACTTTTGGTTAAAAAATATTTGAGGTTTTGGCACCAGTCTGAAAAAAAAAAAAACTCGGGATAAAGCCCTTAAGAGCGCGGTCTACCGCAATTTTCATCATCATTATTTTATTTTGTATTTGTACGGGATATGTTTTTCTTGTTTTAGGCACAAAATGTGACTTAATTTGGCTCTTACGAATATTTTTTATCTTTATAGTTTTCGTGTAATGGCTTATTAAAGTCATATTTTGCATGTTTCCGTTTTAACGACTATAATAAAACTAACTGATATACCAAACTCAAAAAAATCACAGTGAATAAAGACATTACATGCGTGAATAGGTGAATATTCACTAATTCAGATTTAGAGTATGGTCAGTGATTGGACGCCTTAACATACAACGTCTGGAAGTTAAACCCACAAATCACAGACGTGTTGTGTCACAGTTATCCATTTACTGATAGGCACAGTCAAATTAATAATGACTCTGCACAGAAGCACTCCGTCAATAATCATGAAGTTGAGCTGCAGGTGTGCACGTAAGACACTGAAACAAAGTGGGGCAAAATTTTTTCGCGAAAACTACCGGGCCCTATATATGACTAATGCACGCATGATACAACGTAGCTGTCTGCAGACCAATAACAGGCATCAAATATTACAGTAGCGGGATTCTTATTGGCTCAGTCAAATAAGGTAACAGATCCACGTACAAGTAAAAGCGAGAATTCTTCCTGTAAGCTGAACGTGCGTTGAAACCCAGCAAACAGACTAGTTATCCCGCGATAAACCATCATCTCAATCAATATTATACGAAAATATGTTGCTTTCATAACTTGTAAGACTGTGTTATTGCCACAGAAAACTTTAAATATGCAAATAACGTTATTATTCCTTGTACGACATAGATGCTCAACGCTTGAAGCTGGAAGAAGAGAAAAATTAAACTTTTTTTAAATCAAACAGTAATTTAATTATACTGGAATATTCCTCGTAACTAAACATTAAATCCAGATGCGTGCCAGTACACGCATGAAAGCGGTCTTAGTTTAGATTACACGTTTTACAATGTTAAATTGATGAAGCAGAATGTACATCGTATACTTTAATTCTTTGGTATTGGACAATATGACAACCTATGAACATTTTTTTATCTAACATATTCATGAGCAGCGTGGTAGATCCGAGAACTCGGCGTTGTTTCCAAAACAAAACCATAATGTCATTTCTCTCATACACTACGCGCTTTACGTTGCGTAATTTCCGAAGCAGTCGTAGAGACTAGTTTCCGTGCGTGCCCGATAAATAAGGAAGCCGGCAATAAGCGACGACCACGGTCGTGCGAGAAGTCAGGTGCGACAGCCGTGGCGGTAAGTCTAGTAGTTTTATAGACATGCGGCTACGACTAGACTGCTGTAGCTGTCGCGGGACTATGACAACTAGCCAGATGAGCTCGACCATTTTACTGGCTGGACGCTAGGACTCTCAGCGATCATTGGTGTACCTTGAAGAGGTTCGTTCCGTCTGTTAACTGTTCACTTACTCGTTTGCAGGTAGGCATCCAAGAGCCTGGTTCTTTCACAGAATAGGCGGGTTGTACCAACTAGCTATATAGTAAACATAGAGGGGCGGAAACAGCAATCTCCAAGGCTCTGAGGTGAAGCCCAATTGAACGTGGTATTTTGACTCTAGATAAAATTGCGGACTCGTATTTCCTGTCGAAAGACGAGAGCGATTATGCTAATATAAACATTATTACAGTATAATGTATTACATTAATTATTGGCATTTTTTCCTGTGTTTAGCTACAAAGTAACGGATTTTATGCGAACATAATGACGGACTTTTAACGTAATGTTGGCCACTCTGCTGTTCGCCATGTTTTCTGGGGTCAAAACAGCCGTTCAATTGGGCTTCACTTTGGAAGCGTTTCCGCCCCTCTATGTTAACTGTATAGCTCGTTGGGTTGTACGGAAGCAAAAGAACGGGACGGTGCCTTAGACGTAAACGTACTCAGTCGGTTGTTATTGGTGCAGACACGGAGATTTCGTAGGTTCGTTTGGGTAGCGGGTGGAGATATTGAAGCTACAGCCACTGACACACTGGTATGTAGGTGCCGCTTATTACGAGCCAGTCTAACGATGTGATTTTCGCCAGCAATTTTACTCCACTGCGTTCCAAGATACCATACACGGCGAAGACGACGTTTGGAAGGATCCGGGTTATATTCCTGGTCCGGACATCCTGACTTGGATTTTTCGTGGTTTTCCGAATCCCCTGCAGGCAGTTATTTCACCGAATAAAAATACTTCGACAAACCTAGATAAAACTTATATTATACATATAACATCATCATAATACGTTGTTCCATCCTATCAAATAAGGTACATTGGCAAACAATGAAGATAATTTTATTTTTTAAATCTGAAGATATTAATTCACGGCTATTGCCTAAATGTTTCTACAGAAATTCTAAGATTCAAGACGTACCTTCAGCACGTTACTAGAAATGTATTAAAAGTCAACCCCCTTTTAAATAAACGTCCCATAAAAATTTAACTTCCTACTCTACACCTGAAAAATAAAGACTAAAATCAATTAATTATAAATTAAACGTAGCTGTACAAGTACTTTACTGTATTTACTGGAAAAAACGTACTTTTACAGAAAATCTAGAACGGTGATTTGAAGTTACAACTTTTTTTTTATAAGAAACTAGACTTTCAACATAGAATGCGGCTGCAGAAACTCGTATGGTGTTAATACATTGTTGATGAAAATTAAAGTACGTTAAAATTATTGCTACAATTTACAAACAATAAATAACAATTTTGTAAGTAGGAATCGTAAAGTTCCGTGTCTAATTTTAATTACTACGCAGGTCTGTGGATTTTAAAGAATTAAAAGCATAAAGAATGTGATTCCTTAAAAGATAGTTATTTTATTTACAATGGGAATTCCCTCCAGTGCATGTCGGACGGGTTTCTCGGGAAACAATTTCATCACAACACGAGTTTAATCTCAGTATTTATATGACGTTAAGCAGGATCTTATAAGGTCGCGTTTTTAATTCAACATTTTTCGATGGAAATTTCGATGTGAAAATTCCTGGCCCGATGCTCCGACGATAGACCTAGCTTCATAGGACAATGGTTATTGTGAGGAGTGAAGCAGCATCTAGCTGCCTAGAAAATGCATAAATTAGATCATATCTCCGGGAAACCAGTTAGGGGAACGTATTGTCTGTGGGTATGGTTAACAGGATACTGGTGGAAGAGTTTTAGCGTGCTTTAAAGCCACACTCTCTCTGAAAATGGAGATAAGAAATTAACATACAATATGAGCGTTGAAATTGGCGGGATTATAAATATTTAAATGTCAAGTGATGATTTCATTCCGACAGAAGGCTTGCATTGTTTTCTCAGCCACATTTTTTCCATGGCGTGGCTAGTTATAGAGGGGACAGGTTTTACCTAGCTATAATTAGTGGAACGGGGCAAAAAGTATTAATTCCATTATTTTCTTGCACATTAAAATTTTATTTAACTGTTATTTATTAATACTGCCTTTAAACCTTTAATTACACTATCGCTTCTTGAAAACGGAAACTGCGATATATTTTGGCATATATTAACTTAAAACTTTTTATATTAATTTTTTTTTTTTTTTTAAGAAATTCCTGATTACGCAGTTTGTTAGTAGAAAAATATAAACAAGTTGATTTACGTTTTACGTTAATCAACATAAGAATTATTGCAATATTGATATTGTATGTAAATGTATTCCGAAACATTAGTCGGTGCAATTTGAGCAATAAATACGTACAAGTATTTAGTAGGTACGCCAACATTACAAATTCAGGAGTGTTATTTTAATTGAAACTATACGTAACTGAGGAACAAAGCTGCAATTTGAGAACAGTATATATGTAACCAGATGTAATTTTCTGCGTTTCATAAGAGCAAACAGCGTAACGATAAAGGTTATACTGGCACGCTCGACGAGAACCACATCGTCTCTTCGCGTGGTACGCTATTTTTCATTTAAGGTTGTTTTCTAGGGGACTTTAAGGGATACCAATTTTTTTTATTCACATTTTAATTTTGGGATTATGTTAATCTTAAAAAAGCAGTTTTGTAAAAAATTTTTAGGTGCCCTAAAATCATGCTTATATGAATCTGCTACGTCTGTTAAATTGTATTAACATAGTTTGAAATGTTGGTGGGGTGGGAGTGAGAGATTTTGGTCTGTGCTTAAGGGGCCCGCCTCGTGGCACATGTGTTTGAATGAGTGAAGTATGGTGCTAAGGGCGACGTCGTATGGGCCATACAACGGTGCGTCGCCTCTACGCTTAAGGCGTGCAGTCTTCGCAAAAAAAAAAAACTTCCTATGGGACTTTAAGTGGTGACCCTATTGTTTTATTTACGAAATCGCTTTACTAAAGTCCAATGCACTACCCTTAAGTGGTTTCACACGTATTCAGCTAGTATATTTTCCGCTATAGCAGCCTGAAAACCCCGTTTTAACCCATTTTGACGTGCCCTAAAAGGGGATTTCTAATACGTGTGTTGTCTTGAAAGTACTTAAGGGCAGTCGTCTGAAGTGTGTGTTCTTTTCGTAGAGAAACGGCGTGAACACACGTGTATTAGTTTCGGTGTAAAACTTTTTCTTCAAACACGCTGCAGTGTGATTTTATGGCAACGAGGTGGGCCCCTTAACAACGAGGTCTTTAGCACTGATGACGGGTGACATGAGGAGACTAAGAGTAGCGGGGGAAACGGCAGATCACCGAGAAAACCCGCCAACCAGCGGTATCGTCCGGCACGATTCTCACATACAAAAAACCTGTGACAGACCCCGCCGGGAATTGAATCCGGATCGCCTTGGGAAGAGGCGAATGATTTGACCATTCGGTCATCGCGGCCCTCCCCTCTTTGGAACTTGTGGACATCAAACAGAACGTCAGTATGCAGATTTGAATAGTTGGGTCGCGATGAAATGAGTACGTTTGAAGACAATCATGCCTAAAACAAAAATTACAATATATATGAATTATTGTGACCTCAGAACGTTAACAGTTCACTACGGTACAGTCATAACACTTCGATTGATACCTAGGCATTTATGCTTCTATTAAAATGAAGCAGGAAAATATAATTTAACTGAAAGGTAAACAATTTAACAAGGGTTTCAATAGTGCTTATTTTATCCCGAGTGACGTATTCCAATCTTCGACATTATAGCACTGAAGGCTTCGTACCTGTTGCCGGTGTAGAACACTGCTTGTTACTCTACAATAGTTCGTTTAGTTGTCTGTAGCTCTCTTGGGATCAGTGAATTCTTTTGTCGGTTGGACTTTAAGTTCTCCTATTCGGAGAAACGCCATCTAGGGCCCGGTAGTTTTCGCGAAAATATTTTTGCACCACTTTGTTTCTGTGCCTTACATGGGCACCTGCATCTCTGTTTTGTGGCCAGTGATTGGATGCCTTAACATACAACGTCTGGAGGTTAAATCCGCAAATCACAGACGTGTTATGTCACAGTTATCCGTGTACTGATTGGCACAGTCAAATGAATAGTAACACTGCACAAAAACACTCTGCCAATAACCATGAAGTTGAGCTGCAGGTGTGCACGTAAGACGCTGAAACAAATTGGGGCACACATCTTTTCGCGAGAACTACCGGTCCCTAACGATGGGATATCCTGACGGCTGTGAGCTTTGTTGCAGACTCCGTGCTCAGATATTCCGTGAAAGTATGTTCGCGTGATGTACACACGACCACGTGATTTCACGAGAAACTGCTTGCTATAAAAAAAAACACTAAAGTAATATTACTAGGTCCACGATTTTGTCGCGAAAAGATTTTTGCCACACTTTGTTTCAGTGTCTTACGTGCACACCGACAGTTCTGTTCCAAGGTTATTGGCAGCGTGTCTTTGTTAAGAGACGTTTCTCATTTGACTGCACCAATCAGAATAAGATTATTGTGAGTCTGTACGTCTATAATTTGCCAAGGCCAGTGAGAGTAAAATAATCCAATCACAGACGATATAGCAGAGCTGCAGGTGTGCACATGACGCATCTAAACCAAATGTTGCAAAAATCTTTTCGCCATAAAATCGTGGCTCTAAATATTACTAATAATAACGGTCGATTTGCCAAGAAGTGCTCAGGTACATACAAATACAGCAATATTTTTTACGTTTAAAAACCTCTTCAGTTTATTTCTAAAACACCGTGCGAGGTGGAGCAGTGACTGCCGACCCCCCGTGGCTCAGTTGGTTGAGTGGCCGACTTTGGTGCGAGGGGTTCTGGGTTCGATTCCCAGGTCAGGCTGGGTGTTAATTTGTGTTTGTCCATTGGGTCTCAAATCTTGTCACCATACAAATTGTCTCACGAAAATTACTAGGGTCACTAGATATGACAAACCTAAAGGGGGGAATGGTTGGTGCAATGTTGATGCGGAAGATTCCGCATCGCCGCTGCACCAAACATTTTTGTAAAAAAAAAAAAAAGTGGTAAAACAACCGTCTTGCATTGGGAAACCCGGGTCCAATCCCCGGCCCCAGCCATCCTGTTTTCGGTTTGCCAGGGTTTCCAGAAAATCACACCAGGTAATTGCTGCGACAGTTCCTGAACCAGACCATTGCCGATTCCTGCCGCGTCCCCATTTACTTTCAGTTCCTCTAGCAGGGCCTTGTGTTGTTCGAAGGCACGTAAGCTACCAAATTAATAAAATAATTTCTTTCTTATATTTACGGTATATTCCTTGCAATTGGTTTACTAATTCTTTGTAGTGCCAATAAGATGTTTTTTTTACAACCAGTCGCCAAGGATGTTTTAAACAGTGCATATTTATTAATTTTTATTTGGCATATTGGCGAAGTTGACTTCGTTTCGCATTGAAAACTCTGGTCATTCACAATATTTCCATATTTCCGTTATGGTAAAAAATAAATAAAATTAAATATAATAAATAAATAATACAAGTTTTAAAAATATGACACATTCTTTGTGCAGTGACTGACGGATAAATATTTTGAAATGAGTTACAGTTTTTTTTTTCTAACAAAAAGTGCATACATAATTTGACCGTGCACTACCCCGGATGAGTCCTGTGCTGAATGGTTGGAGGGGAAGTGAACCAGCCTAGAAGAAGAAGGGAGAAAATAACCCAGCATGCTGCGACGACAAGGGACCACTGCCAGCAAGATGTCTGTTCTGCGACACAACAGGGAGTGGTGCCAACTATATAACTGCGACTTTTCCTCCGCTGCGACCACACACAGCGCCGTGAACACTGGAGACACTTACTCCTCACAACACAGTTGCTTGTAGGCTCAGGCTCTCGTAACTAGAACAGGACAAACGAGTCCTTACCGAAGACTCCCAAAGTGAGGGCCATAGAGTGGCATATACTTCGAGGAATAGATGCGCTAATGAAATAGAAACGTACTGAAATTTGTTATGTAACCGTAATAACTAATGCAATTTACAAGTATATAATTGTTTTTAGAAAATATCACATTACATGTAATGAAATATTAAATATAATATATATATATATATATATATATATATATATATATATATATATATATATAAGTGGCGTCGCGTGGAGTGTTCCAAGGTGTGCGGTGCGCAGCAGTGACTATATGCAACACTGAGTTGTCTGAGGAACCATTTGACTTGTATGGTCAGGAACACTCCACAACCAGTAGCGTACAAGAGGCAAGGTACTTATAATATGTACACCTTGGTCTCTGCAACAACACAACTGCTCAAAGCGTACAGTCGCTGCTAATACCGCACGCCTTGGAACACTGCAACGCTACACCACTGATATATATATATATATATATATATATATATATATATATATATATATATATATGTGTGTGTGTGTATGTGTGTATATATATATATATATATATATATATGTTTGTTATTCCGTCTCTAAGAACTGCGCAGTCGATATTACATTTTTTTATTACTGAAGATGCAATAATTTCGTGGATCATTCTGGCAGCAACTTACATATCTGTCACAACTGAATATCCACTAGATTTTAAGTCATGCTCCCATCTTTCTACTATTTTCGCGATAGAGTTCTTAAGCCTAAACGAGAGCAAATATCGAAAATATGTTTGGCAGTTTTGTTTAAGGTAGGTTTCTCCAAGTCGGCTACTTTTTTTTAGGATAATAAATACTATGATTTTATCCAATTATGTAACAAATGAAATTATAGTTAATGTACTTACTATTCGAAAACATATAATTCCTTCTCTTGGAAAAAAATTAGCGGTCATCACAAACACCATTTTAAACAGAAGTACCAAACGGTTTTGTCATATCTGCTTTCATTTAAGGTTAAATAACAACTATTTTTCAAAAACAATAGAGACCGGGGGAACGTGGCTTTAACAGTGCAAGAAAATATTTACTACCGGCCTGTCGTTTTCAGTATCTTGTAAAGATAACCGTCATCCAGTTATACGAATGACAAGGAATCCTAAGTCATTGACGGTCAAGATTACCTAGCATAAATACGCGAACCTTACTCTACCTATCTGTATCTTGCCGTGGCACTTGTCGGCTGACTGCAGCATATAAATCTGGAAATGCATAAATACAGTTTTACATACACACGTATGTATGTATACATAGGATGTTGTAGAACTATATACAAATGTGTTGAAGGTTGAGACACTCGTGCGAGCGATTTGTTGTAATTTATTTATTTATTTATTTAACTGTTTACGTTCCCTAGAACAGCACTAGGTCTTGGTAGAGGTACGTGGTGGAAAGGGAAAGGAGTTGGTTAGAGCATGTTTATTATGAAACCCTCTCAGTATTCCCCTGGAGTGATTTCGGAAAACCACGGAAAACCTAAATCAGGACGGTCGTATCCGGGGATCGAACCCGCACTGTTAAAAATTTCCGTGGATTTGCGGGCAATTTTACGGTAACGTCTATTTAATTAACGGAAACATTATTTTGTTACACAGTTATAAATAATTATGTTTCATTAATTAAACATATGTAAAACTGTGAGAAGAAACTAAATAAATACCCGAACGCATTATTGTGCCTCCATCACAGAATATTTAGGAATACAGAAGTGAAATAGCCGGTAGGACAGCGAACTCAGTCACACACGCCAGCAAAATGGCTTCCCTGGCCAGCAACATGGCGGAGACGCCTACCGCCAATCAGCGTAAGGTGGCTGCCCTGCTAGCCGGCAGCCAGGCCAATAGGAAACTTGCCATAACACCCAGTAACCAAACATACACGGGGCTTGTATTAACAACCTCGGTCAGCCAATAAGCGGCGAAGTTCGCCCGTATCAAACGTGCCGCCACGTCATTTCGCGTCTGTATTACTATCTAGTCTGTGCCTGCATCCTAAAGAAGTCACATAAATATGCGAGTTTCCATAAGTGGAGCTAGTTGCCTTCCGTAAATTAACGGACACTTCTGGATAATTTTTTGCCAGCATTTCTCCGTAAAACAACGAAAATTATTTTTAACAGTGTCACCTGAGAGTTTTTAGCAACTGTTGCGTAGTACTCCTTAGTAACATACTAAAAATTCCACTGGCATTCGGTACCACTTGAAATACTCTCGTGTAGGTTACACCGTTATAAATTTTAACGGAAAGAGTGTCCGTAAAAGTAAAATACGGAAATGGCTATAGTAAATATACACTACGGAATCATACGTAATTTGTCCATAAGTCTGCGGACACTTGCACGGTAAAAATCGAAAATTTATGGGTTAGACAGCTGTAAATATTACGGATATATTTTAATAGTCTAACATCACCGGTAAGTCTGCAAATATGTAGAAATGCAATTGTAGCATTATAGACATGTAAATATGGCTCAGTTCCGTGTGACGAAACTGTTTTACGGCAACTTTTGTTGGATTAAGAACTAAGTTTTCGTGAATTCACGGAGGTATCCGGAGAAATTTTTACCGGAAATTCCGTATATCGACGGAGAAAAATTTTTACAGTACGTGTGGGGAGTGCATCACCACTGCTACACCACGCTCGGTAGTGACCATAGATTAGCAATTCATTTTACGGAAGATTAAATAAAAGCCATTATTCCTTGCATTGCGTGTTGCACAAAAGCTGAAAGTGATAACATTGCATTTCGTAATGAGCTATGTTGACACTCGAAACTTAACCAAAAAAATAAAAAGATACGTGGAAAAAATGCCAGTTGCGTTATTTTTGTACAGTAAGGGCGCACTTACAATATGAAGTTCGTTACATAAAAATACATTACACGTTCACTGTATTATTTCTTAAAAACACGTGTCCTAATTTCAAAACAACTTGTACAATACAGTGTAAGTTTATAGTAAAAATGCAGGTACTTAAGGGCGCGGTCTACCGCAATTTTTATCACTGTGTTTTTATTTCTCGTTTGTACCAAATATTTTTTTCTTATTTTAGACACAAAATGTGACTAAATTTGGCTCTTATGAAATTTTTTTATTTCTCTCAGTTTTCGCGTAATAGCTTGTTAAAGTGAAGATTTGCATGTTTCCGTTTTAAGGACTGCACTTAAACCAATTGACATACCAAACTGAAATAGTTCACAGTGGAGAAAAACGTCACAGGTTACAATGTCACGTACATAAAAACTAACAATCATTTTTTTGTATTTAAATAAAAATGCTGAACTTAAAATAAAAATTTGAAAAATTCAATAATTTTTTTTAAATACAAACATATTTTTATTTCTGGTTAAGCATAGCTGAATTTGTAGCCTACAAAATCGTTATTCACTGTGAATATTTTCAGTTTGGTAATTGAGTTGGTTTGAGTGTCGTCCTTAAAACGGAATCATGCAAATTTCGGCTTTAACGAGCCATTACGCGAATAATATGCGAGATAAAAAAATATTATAGAGAAAAATTTAGTCACATTTTATGTCTAAAACAAGAAAAAAATAACTGGTACAAATATAAAAATAAAAACATGGTGATGAAGATTGTGGTAGACCGCGCCCTTAAGTTTAGTAGTAGTAACCAGAGCCACGGGTTGGTGCAGCAGCTAGACCACTCACCTCCCACCAAGGAGATCTGTGTTCCATACCCGGCGGGGTCAGTGAGTCTTTTCGCAAGTGGCGAGTGCCGTTGGCTGGTGGGTATGATCGGGCTGCTCCCAATAGCCCCGTTTTTTAAATTTTTTTTTAGGTTCCTTCTCTTCTTCATTGTAGTTCCTCATTTCATTTTGTTATGAACCATGTAACTTTGGTTCTAACACAGCAATCAGTAACCAGGGCACCCGGCCAGGAATTCCAAAATATTAAACATATGAGTTGGTGCAATCTGCAAGGCAGAACTCCCCACTTCAACAGCGGTACGAGTTGCCACACAGGGTGCGATAAAGGGGCGTGTCACGCTACCTACGAGGTCTGTCTGCCCCATATCGTCGCCAGGACCACTTCACTACCAAGATGCACCACGACGTCCAGGTTTACGACGTGCAGATCGCCGTAGACGTTTCCTTACATCAGCCTCGGCATCATTAACAAGGTGGGACTGTCATCGTCGTAACTAAGTTGAGTGGCTCGTAAGTAATCATAAATGTATAATTATACATCTAACTATTCTTGCCTCCCTTCGTAAAGAACATCGTAAATGTAATGAAATAGTTGTACATATTGTAAATCAAAGCCGTACCTGATATTTAGACTGCGAGTCTCACTTATATAAAAAGAATCCCTCAATTAAACAAGTTATAAAATATTGTACGTTTTGCGTAAATACTCTAGCATTACCGAATAACTAGAAAGGAGTATCTTTTCTAAAAACGTAACAATTTGTTGTTAAAGTGTTCAGTAGAAGAATGATTTCCTGCTCTCTGGTATCCTCCCTATAGGCTCTTAATTTTTTTAGAGTCAGTTTTACCATCTCCGGCCAATTCCAGCAGTTTGATGGCTACTAGTCAGCCTAACCTGCGGTCAAATAAACAGAAGTGTCTTACTACATTTGTTTTGCTGGCGGTTAAGTAGAGTAAAGCGTACCGGTGAGTTTAGTTCTATACTGCGTGAGTTGGTAACGGTAGTAACTAGAATTTGGTAATTTAATTTTTCAGGTGTTGTAATGAAAACACTTTCGATAGGCATTCGCTAATTGTTTTTTGTTTGTGCAACGAGGTGGTTACTTTATTACCTCTGTGTGTGGATGGCTAACGTAATTAACATTACTACGCAAAAATGTTTACTTGGATTGTTTGTTTACAGTCGGGTTTAACGTTGGATGAGCGAGTATGCGAATTATATTTTGCATCAGCGGCAGATAGATTGTTTAATTTCCGTGAAGCAGTCGTACAGCTATTGCTATATGAAACATATTTTTCTGCGTAGGGGTTAGACGTCGTAGATAGCGAATCAGTATTAAGTCCTCTTTTATTTTGTATTGCCCAGTACTTCCAACAATTGTTTATTTATAAGATAGAATATTCACTTGTCCTACAATTAAGAGGGCGTGGTACATAATTCAACGCTAAAAGCATTTAACTATAACTGTAGATTTCTTGAAGCCAATTTGCGAAAATTAAACAATAGCAATCCTAGACTATTCAACGTTTTAAACAAATTTGTTTCCAGTGTTACGAACTTCTGAGGCACAATCTCTGACGCCGGAACCTCGTGCAATTAATTGCGGTGCAAGAGATCGCGCTTAACAAATTAGTAAGTCTGGATAAATATTTACTCATAAAGTTGCCAAATACCATTATCTAGGATTGTCATTGAGTATTTTATTCATATGGGCTTCGAAAAAAAAGCGTAGAAATCAATTGATGTTTTCAGCGTTTATATTTCTACCACGCATTCTTAAGCATTGTTTGGTAGGGTGATTACTTTCAAAACCTTTATGAATCTGTTTCGGCTTGGAAGTATTTCTTTGTCGAATTACTTTTTTCCCGCATGAATGAGGTCCCTGGTAATTATTTTGCTGAAAAATAAAAATCATAATAATAATAATAAACTTACAGTTGGACAATTTTTCCTATTAGCACCGCTAATGTTAGCACATATATAATGTTGTTTTTCTGTTATATTTGAAAAATGTTCGTTATATTGGTTTCTGTATTAGTTAAAAAATTTCGAGTGTGACTCAAACTATTAACATGCAATTTTGTTTGACTCGATGCAGTCTCGGGAAGCAACATCACAAAATACAATAAACTGAAGTTCGCCTTTCCCCGCAAACGAAACAAACATAGCCCCAACAGAACTATCTAGTAATAGGCCTACTATTAGATAGAAAAAAAAAGTGTACCCTTGTCTCGTATAATTTGTTTGCAAATATCTTCCTAGCGGACAGTTAGTTGTATGTAAGTGGATACAGCATGACCTCGCTACTTTTCTTATTTACTGTACTATAGTTAATTAGGGTACAATTGTTTTTATTTTATTGCCTCCCCCCTTTTTTTTATCATACGCTCCAAATACTCGACGTCACTGTGTTAAATATCAACCTGTGCAAATACCTCGCGATATTTTCGCGTAAATAGGATATTTTGTGCTGCTTTATACAAAACTGAAAACAACGAGCAATCAACTACATCCAGCTTTCTTTATTATATGTGTGATTCCAGCCCAGAAGACAGGATTTAGCATCACCTACTGCTGATCATTTCGTGCTGCGGCTAAATTATCGGCTGATTTAACTGCAAGCTGAGCATTGGCAGGAGGCGGCAGAACGACATTTTTGACTTAGCCTGCAGTTAATGATTTACCCGAAGTTTGACGGGAGGTGGTAAAACCGACCCCTAGTCGGTAATGTGTTTTGAAAGAGCATTAAAAAAATGACTCATTTTACGAACAGCAACGAATAATCGTAACTAAACGTAAACGCACGGAAGTCTTCGTTAGCCAAAATACTTCTCGCTCGGTACCATACGTGAACGTTTACAAAGGACCATATTTGCAAACGTAGGCCAGTGTAGGTTTCGAGAGTTCCTTTGTACTACGAGCGAGCTGTGAGCACTTTTTTTCCTGAGGTTGGGGAGGTTGTCGTGGACATGTTAGGGTTTGGCAGCTGTGACAACAATGTGAGGTAGTCTTGACGGGGAGTAGGACACCCGCCATTAGCGGTGAGGAGCACAGACAACTGGCTCTTGTAACCACTTTGTTCTTCCACACCTTGTACAACCCTCCTTCGTCAACCCACACCCTTACTTCGTTCTACTCACTCCTCAGCCGACCCCAACTCACAATATAGACTCTAGAGTAGGGTAGGTAGTTTGTTCGCGAACTGTGAGCACTTTTTAAGACCACACTGCATAATATGTGACCTCAGGCATTTACTTCTGAGTACTGTACAATCTACACGCTTTGATTGTTACGTACAAATTTGTCATGATGTGTCAGGAAAATTTAATATAACAGAAAGAAGAAAAGTAACTAAGATTTCTAAAGTGCTAAATTAATACTGAATCACCTATATACTATATACAGAAAGAAGAAAAGTAACTAAGATTTCTAAAGTGCTAAATTAATACTGAATCACCTATATACTAAGTAACGTGACCAGTTGATATTGATAAACGTCTGTAAAGCAGATAACGGATTTTAAGGTGGCGGAAATAAAAAAAATGTCATATTTTATACTTGTTAAATATGTTGCCAAATGCGATGTCCGCAAAGTATACTTTACGTGTTATTTTATTTATGTTATATCTTTGGTGTTTTGAACACAGTGAAATCGGTTGCACTTTCGTTGTGGTATTGGTTATGTGTACCGTTTCACATTTCGCGCAAATTGTGACTTTCGTCTGTTAACCGCCGCGTAACCTGCTCGAGAACAGGGTAAGTGAGGGGTTGATTGAGATGCTGTTAGGTGAGCACTCGGTCACGGGTAATCTTTACTCGGGTAATGTTTCTAACCCCTTAAACTTATTTTGGCTTGCCCACTCTACCCTCGTGAGCTTTATAAAACACCTTAGCCTCAGCAAGCAAATCTCCTGTACCTCCTTCTTGCCTTTGCACCAACGGGTACGTTATAATCATCTCGATCGAGGCTCTGGTATGGTAGTTGATGGCTGATGGTAGCTGCACGAAATATTCGTGACTTTACTGATCTGTAATTCTACTTTTACAATGGGAAATCTTAGGGGTTAAAGACTGCCAGTACATTGCTATAAATATGACTTCGACGACACCAGTGACCAAATGAAAACACAACACAAACAGCAGGGACGAGCGTTTAAAGTGTTAATCACGTACACGTAAATATTAGATAAAAAATTATTTAATGGGAGACTTATAAAAATAACATCCATAATCGGGAACGGAGGTTAACGAAATACACAAACGGAAGTAAATATACTACTGTATGTTTTTTGTGTTTCTACTATATATTCCTACTGTATGTTTACACTGTATGTTTCTGCTGTATTTCTTACTGTGTGTCTCATTTGTTCGCTGCATTAACATTACTGTTTTATTAGTACCCGAAATTTTACTTATAGACCCACACTGTAATTTCCATATTGTTATGTACATTTTGCTGCTGTAGTACTTGTAATCGGCCCTGTGACAGTTAATTGTAAGCATTCTGTTCCTCATAATCTTATCTTTTGTATCGTTCCTGGTAAAGAGTCGAGACAACTCATTGTAACCTGAGCAAAATAAATAAATAATAATACATATATAATTCTTGGTGGTCCTACTTATATACAACAACTTTTACCTTATTAATAAGTTCTTTGAAATTCAGGATAACGGTGGGAATCTTGAAGCTAGTAAAGCGCTTGGCTCGTTGTAGTATGTGGTTTTTGATGCGCGCTTCAAGGTCCTCCGTATAGCTTCTTCGCTTTTGAGTCTCTAACGCGAAAACTTATCGAGGTAGGCGGCGACCTTAAGACGGCACGGTACATGACTCAATGCTCAGCGCTGTGGTTTAAAATGTGTGGTTTCTTGGAGCAAGTGTAAAAACTTCATACCCTATAAAATCGTGTTTTTTTTTCAACTTTTAATTTTTTTATTAATATTATTTAAAGAAATATCTTGACGCAGGGATGCCGTAATCTCGGTACTGGAGCAACAAATGACTTGTTCATAAATTAGACAACGCCTGCTACATTGATTGGATTGCTCTTTAGAATACTGGAAATTTCAACTGACATAGTGATTGTTTCTTTAGGTAAGACGCCTTGTTATCTAAATGATAACAAATTTATCGGAACGGTATTACGGAAGAGGCAATGGTAAGTTATAGTCTCAAGCTCGAAATTGCAGCGATAGAGCGTTGCATTTATTCGTTATTTAGTAACAATATTTCATAAGAGGCCTTATAATAATCGGGCGCGAGAGCTATGGGAACATCTAGCTTGGGGCAAGATACTTCAGGTAGGCGCGACACGGGATGTTTGTCTAGTGCGTGTCTCGCCAGCGGCCACAACTCAACAAACTACACTCGACAGCCGCAGCTGTGTTAACCTAACCTCCCTCCACTCTACAGCAAGAGCTAGGGTTGCAGCCCTGAGGCAGTGCCCACCGGAAAAGTTGTATCTGATTTTCCTGTACAAACTCCCCAGGAAGCTGCTCGAGTAAGGGCTCAGGCAGGCAACTCTCACGTCCCAGGTGCGCTTCGCAGGAGGCAGAAGACTAACACAGACAACTTCGTGTGTAGCAAGTAGCCATAGAACATACACGTGAAAAGAAGTGGGAAATACGTTGAGGATTGCACCTTGCCGTTCGCGGGTCCGTAACTAGTGGTACGTGAAGTTCGCGGATTCAATGAGCTGTAAAATAGACTCCACAATCATATGTAAATTCCAGCTCGTGTTATCCATTCATTCGCTGTCAAACCTGTATCAAGTAAAGCGTAATTCGTTCCATGTTTTATTCCAAATGTGTTATTGGCTGAGAGTTTTTAAGGACGTATCTGGTAATCTGTGATCCAATCGGAAAGTGACAAAAATTCACATGCGTTTGAATTCCAGCTCATCCTGAAACGAATCCGCGAATTTCACGTATACGTCAATCCATAACAGCACGCAGGCACACAACTGCCATCGTACAACCTACTCGGCACGTGAGATGCTGAATGTTGCTTCGACGTTTCAACACTTACTTGGGCTTATCATGCACGTGTAGCCAGTTTCACAGTATTAACATTCCTTGTGAAGTCAAGTGTCATGTTTAGTGATACTCACTTATCTTGGGAAAAGTTGACAGTTTGCAGGTGTCAACATAACAGGTCCATATATGACTTATTTCGTTCTATATTTGTGTATCCTTGTATGACTGGACCCATAATATCTCTGATGTACCGTTACTGAATATTTGCATTTAGTAATTAAACATCAACTACATAACCATTCTAGAATCATACACTTTATAAGGCCACTACATAGTTTTGCAGAATACGTTGGCACGAAGATTCTTGGGATTTTCCATTATCTCTAGAACAGTGAACTTTTCACGAAAATAGTTTTTCCCCAGTTGGCTTTTAGTGCCTTACGTGAACTTCTGCAGTTCTGCTCCGCCTTACTGCCATAATGCCGCTATGAAATGACGTCTATCATTTGTCTGTACCAATCAGAATAAGGTTACTGCAAAACCACACGTCTGTTATTTGCCAGTAGAACTTCAAGAGACACGCTAGAGTTATAACATCCAACCAATCACTAAACATGGAGCAGAACTGCATGACGTGTGAGTAAAGCACTGAAACAAACTGGGGCAAAATTATTTTCGCGAAAAGTTAATTGTCCTAACTCTAATCAGGATGTATGTACAATACAAATGTTTCTGTGGGAGGGGAAAAGCTACGCTCGTGGGACGTCCAGTCTGCTGTCGTCGCTCGTGACCCGTAGAGGTCACAATCGTGTCTTCATCCGGCTTTGCCCGAATGCCAACCGTGCCTCAAATCAGAAGTAAGTAGCGTATAACTGGATTCCAACTAGTGTATTTCAGCTCACTGTACCAACTCACAGGCCCACAGTGAAAACTTTCACGGCAATTTGCTTCGTGCTGCGGCAATAAGGTATGCAATATTAGTGGTAATACCGTCTCTATTAACGCCAAGCACTCAATTGGCACGCATTGTATATTTTTATTATTTTCTCTACAGGATTTTCAGCGCGACCCTGTAATTTTATTAGTGGAAGGTAAAGCCAAACGAATCCTTCTTTGTTTTTGTTTTTACGATCTCGTTTAGCAGTTACACGAGAAAAAAAATAGCACGTGCGACACGTTACAACACCGTTCATGCGCCAAGCTGCGTCTTCTCTTGGCACGTGAGATGACAAATGGCTTCATATGCTGTTCGAATTTCGTGGTTTATGATTACGTCACCAGGCATCGCAATCCACGGAAGAATGTATGTCATCAACATGAGCGTGCACACACTAGCATATATATATATATATATATATATATATATATATATATATATATATCATAGTATAGGAGCATCTGTGCTCAACCGACAGTGTCATGTATCTATTTTTACAGCAAGGAATTTAACTGTATTATCATCACAGCAACCCACGCAGAACTTTTAACCCTTTCGGTTACACGTTCTATCATGATCGGAGGAGATGAGCACAATTCGCACGTGAGAAATTACTTTTAACATGCTTTTATTTTTGTATCCATTGAACCTCATCGTGTGCCCCTACATACATAAATATCAAATAATAGAAACAACACATCGACAAATTTCAAGTTATCAACGAATGAACAAACTGAAATGTTTTGTTGGTAATGCGCCATTGCTAGCGAATGTTGCCGACTAGCAGAAACCCCGCAGTTACATAAAATAACTGTACAAGAGAAAATATGTATATTGTATACACGTGTATTCCACGGCCCGTATGTATCCTGTTGTCAAACTTGCGTAAAGTTCTTGGAAACCGGGAACCACAAGAGCAGAGTGGCATCTGGAATATATGTTTGAATCGCTCATTTCATTATACGTAAAATATTTAGGAATAAAAAAAAATGTAGCAAACTGTAGCAACATGGCAATTCACAAACGAAACTATTTAAATTACAGGTGCGAGAGAGTGTTGGATGCAGAGACGAACGTTGTACATTTTAATTACTGTGAAATACGCGAGAGCGAATGTAGCAGGAAAGAGATGTGCGCTGGAGCAGCAGGGATGCTGCGTGCTGAGAGGAAACATCAGCAGATGTGTCTGTGTGTGTGTTCAGTAGCCCGAGTGATGAGGGCTCTTTGCCACTTCGCAGTCGCCCGACGCCACCTCATTTCCTTGTTTGGATTAGTTCCTGTTGTGCCCCGACACCACTACCCCTTCCCTCCACAGACATCGTCCTTTTTCCAGTAATTGTCTTCCTTTTGTCTTCGCCGAGCTGACAGCGGGCCGCGCACATAACGAGGCACCCGCACTGCTGCGTTTATCCGGCGAGGCACGGCAGTCGCCCAAGAGCTCTGACTCCCACAAAACATTCCTTCCTTTCTTTTTGATCAACTCTCTCTCTAGAAACTAACGACATTTGAGGGGCTTGCAGACGGGACGCAGTTATTACTTGAGACAAGTTTACGACTCGAACTCGTTTGTATTTGGAACTTATGCCGTATCCCAGTAACAGCTCTGGACTTCTCTTTGTGCGCACTTGTCGAGTTCCGCGTATTGCAGTTACCGGAACTTGCTGTGAGAATGTTCGAATGTTCGTATTTCATTTGTAAGAGTCGCACTCGTTGAGTGCGCCATGTAGAGTGTTTTTCCACGCTCTGTCTCCAGAGACAGTTCTGCATTTCATTGTAAATATGGCGGCGATCACAAAGAAAAAATGTTTGCCGAAGTGGAAATTGAGCAGTAATTGGTCAGTTTGGCACTTGAATAGTACATACCAAGACAATACTTGGCAAACATGTTTCTTTTATAAAATTGATTGTCGTTAAACCGGAAAGTTAGCCTATAGCTTATAGATGGTTCGCCATTAAGTGAGCACATTTGAAGACAATATTGTCTAAAAATAATTTATTAAAGATATATATTTATTATGATCTCGGGCGTTAACTTTTGAGTATAGTACAATTTGTCTCACTTTGAGTGTTTGTTTATATTATAAAGCTGCAGGAAAGTACCAATTACTATCTGAAAGGTAAAAAGGAACAAGGGATTCAAAAGTGATCATTTCAACCTGAACTATCTCTAATAGTTTGTGTACATTTTTACTCTAGTCAAGAGAGAGAGAGAGAGAGAGAGAGAGAGAGAGAGAGACTGAATTTCCTCTCGAATTTCGTAGATTTGAATTTCTTCCTGTTCTCAACGTCTGGGTTCTAGGAATTTATGGTAGAAAATTATTTGTCGTGGCAAATGTTTTTCTTTGTAAATGCGACGTATTCGAGTCGTTGCAGCGTACACAATGTTCACTCGTCACGGGCAATCACGTAATTCACACATTCTGCCTGTTTTCAGATCGCTCCGAGTGCTTCCCCAGAGCAGAATATTGTAATACGCAATCAGTTTTTTTTTGCATCGTTATGACGAATGGTGGAGAGTGACTGGACTTATTTAGCCCGTGTTTTATTGTTTCTATTTGTAATACTCGATGAAGCAAAATGCACTAAAAACAAGCGCCTTCTATCATGTCGTGTCGAGTATGAACTTATTTTCTCTAAGCTCTAGCGTGGATGGATACCAGGTACTAAGGTACTGCTCAACCATTTACAGCTGTTATAATGAACCCCGTAACTATCGTGCATAACACTATGGGGTTGATGGGAAATACATATGTTCTACGTGAAAAGCAGTTAAGAGTCCACAGGTATACTAAAATGCACATATACCTACCTCAGTTTTTTAACACTGCTGTAATGACACTACATTGAGACATCAATAAACGTAGCAAAATGTAATAAAGTACTTTACTACTGTATGTTTACAACTCGGGTTCCTTGAATGTGAAAAAAAATGTTTGTGCCATTCTTTGTCTTTGTATTTGTTTTATAACTTCCATATTTTGAACGTGATATTCTCGTACAATGTTCATTGCTTCTGTTATGTTGAGTTTTTGTGAAAATGTATTATGTTTGATTTCATCCCTTGACTGTGTTCTGCGCAGAAGCTAGACAATTTGTAATTCTGATATTATACATATTTTGTTTTGTTTCTAGATGTTGTTCATGAAAACAATATTTTGTCCTGTAATATATATCTTCATTTAGAATGTTCACTTACCATATTTTGCCAGTATTTACAGGAAACGAGGAATTTAAACTTAAACTATACACTTAATCCAAACTTATGCTTGTGCCAAGTTCTGTGCTTTTTATAGAGAGCAGTGAGCCAGACAGTTGCACCGGGAAAGCTTACTTGTAAACTATGTCAACTGTTTGCGGGAAAGTGAGCTCTTGCAAAGACGGTCTTCATTAAATATAATTATAAAAAATATTTAAATTTTGTTTTCCAACTTAAACTTTTGTAGGAGATAAATCTGTATAGACTGATTTTTTTGCATACGTTTTGTATTTTTAATAATTGGAAACATAGACAAATTTACTTGAAAAATACAGGGCTTGAAAACTCTATTAATGCCTATAAAAATATTTAATTCCAGTAAATGCGACCACCCATGGCTTACTCGAGGTCATACATATGAACTACATCCGCAAATCTGTCGTGCCAAAAGTATGTACGTACATTCTCAGTGGATTGAATACACTGTAAAAATATGTACCTTAAATAATTCTCGCAAACATTGTTGAATGTATAATTATTTGTATAACTTAAAACAGTTTCCTTGCAAAAACGTAAATGAAAATTGCATATGTAGTTTGAAAATAAGTATTGAAGCAATAAGTGTCTTAGTTTTTTTAAATATTCAGGGAATTATTTATGGTGTATGGTAAGACCTAGAGATCGTGAAGCACCGCAGGACTACACTGTGTGTAGAAGATGAACTACGCGGGCGCCTATGTCTAATCTTCCTAATATTTCAGTGTGATAAAACAACTGGTGCTATTGGAAGGTAGCTTTGGCCTCAGTTTCACAATTTCTACCCTGATCTCCTATTCCCTCGGATACGCAGTGCACGCTGTCTTGTGAGCTGCTAAGTGAGGCAGTACAAGCCACAAATTGATTTGATGTAGTTTCTTCCTCGCCGCCTGGGTGGATGTATATTGCGCGCACGAGCCCAAAACGTGCAGTGAGTTAAGAGCGACACAACAGGCACATCACGTCTCATCCTAGCCTTTAGACGCAAGTCAATATGTTGGCTTGCTATCTTCTCGCAGACAACTCGCCTCTATGAAACATTTTGCGTTGACCTTATCGTTTTAGACGTAATCTATAATATAAAAATGAAACGCAAAATGTGTTGGTAAACGCATAACTCAACAACGCCTGGACTAATTTGGCCAATTATTATTATTATTTTTTTTAATGTTCGTTGAAGTTCAAAGATGGTTTTAACGGCGAGAAAAATTCGAATAATTGCCGAAAAAAAACCTAAAAACAGTAGAGTCAATTTGAGCTTTATTGCTATTGTTGTTTAAACTATGTAAGTATGTTCCTGTGATCGAGGCGTTAAGCATTCACTCAGGTATTGTATAAAGTTTGGGGTGTGGGAGGGGTGGGGTTACGGGTTCATATCCCGTGCAAGACTTTGCGATGGGAATTACATGACATCATACAAGCGTATTGCGCGCGCTCTTTACACTGTTATTGAGTACGCTAGCTGTTAAATGCCGGGCAGCTGTTTTGCGGTGGAAGCCGCAGCCGGGCAGACGAATTAAAAAAAGTACGCTTAGCGCAGTGGACTGGACAAATCTGTTTGTATTTGATGTTTTAAAGATGAACAGTGAATATAGTATAATATAGAATATAGTATCACCATCAATTAACACGTAACTAAAAGTTAGTTACTCTTTTCTATAGTACACGCGGGCGAAGCCGCAACGGGACAGCTAGTATATGATATAAATGTGTATTGTACTCGTCTACACATTTTAAAATACCATGAACCAATATTATCATGCCTAAAATAACAGGAAAACTACATCTTCCGCAGTTTTGGCTGTGAGAAATTGAGCTATAAGGGTGTGGTGTACAGCAATTTTCATCATCAATATTTTTTTTGTGCCAGATATATTTTTCTCATTTTAGACACAATACATGACTACATTTTTCTCATATGAAATTTTTTTTATCTCTCGTATTTTTTGCGTAATGGCTTGTTAAAGTCAAAATTTGTATGTCATATACATAAAAGAAGAGCGTAAAACGTTTTTGTATTTAAATAAAAATGCTAAAATTTAAAATAAAAATTTGAAAAATTCAATTTTTTTAATACGAAATTTTTTATTTAATGGTTTAACATAGCTGAATTTGTAGCCTCCACATCTTTATTCACTGTAAGTTTTTTTCAGTTTGGTAAGTGAGTTGGTTTTAGTGTCGTCCTTAAAACGGAAACATGCAAATTTTGGCTTCAAAGAGCCGTTACGCAAAAACTATGCGAGATAAAATATTTTATAAGAGAAAAATTTAGTCACATTTCGTTTCTAAAACAAGAAAAAAAAATAACTGGTACAAATATAAATATAAAAACATGGCGAGAACCTGAAAAGTTATGTGTAACATCCTTAGAATTATATTTCTAAGCAGACATATTTTACGCACGTTGAATAGTTCTCGAATATGCTTGTGTGCACAAGACTCGGAGGTTTGGGCAAGCGGCTGACGCTAAATTTTATTTATAGATTTTCTGCAGTAACTCCTGTTTTAAAATAATTTTGGTAAATGTTGCAATGTTCAGGAATAGAAGATATCTGTGATGAATTTTGGAAATACAAATAGTGTTGTGTTCATCTTATATTGGACTTGTAATCATTCTTAAAAGTTAACCAGTAATTCCCTTGCACGGATTCTGCATGGCAAATTGATTAAAGTTTCCATTATTATTTATGTCAAAAACATTATCAAGGATGTATACTATGTCTTGTCGAAGAGAAAATTTTGACAATACAACTTGAAAACAAAATTTAAAGAAAATTATCTAACACTCCACTTTAAATAAGACTTGGTTAGGATAGGCAAAAAAAACAATGATTCACACGTTGTTACCTACTCAGTAGCCAGGAGAAGTTCCTTATTTTTTTTAAAATGGTGTAATGACAGGAGGAATCACGCTGTGGGTTTTTGTGAGGTGAGAGAGAACATTTCATCGCACGTCAAAATAATACAAGAAATACGCGCTCCTCAAAACAACTCCCGTCTACCGCAGCCGTTTACAAACAGATGCGTGCAAGTATAGCAGGCGTGGCGCAACACGTTGAGGTTCAACATGTTATGTATTCTATATTTTACTGATTTTTGCTCCTGATATATTGTACAAATCTCAACAAATCATGGGTGACTCAAGAGCCTCGTTTTCCTTTGTTCAGCAGGAACCAGATTAAGATATCCCGAAGCTGCAACATTGGTATTTGCTGACAACCGTTGTACATGCTAATTAAATCAAACACTTTTTCGGTATTTCCATAGTCGTTCATAGCTAGAAGGCCTCGGCCTTCGGTATGGCAACCCTGCCAACAAGAGTTATTTTAATAGGTACTTGTAGTTCTCCTACGGCAATTGAGTTCCCTGATTCGTTTGTCTGTCTTACACTGTTAAAAATTTCCGTAAATTCACGGAAATAATTACAGAAAAGTACTGTAAATATACGGAAGTTTGTCCGTATTGCCAGTTTACGGATGTTTGACTGTAACTTTCCATAAATTCATAGAAATATGTTTCTACAATATTGTAAAGCACATTTGTTACTTTAAAACATGCTGGTATTAATGATCACTATGACTCCTATAGTTAATGTGCATGCACACTGGTGCTAAACGAAGAGAAGAGATGCAGAGCGACGAGCAATACAGCCAAGAACTTGTATAACTCTTGGGCAAAGGACCGAAAACAAAATTTGTCTCTATAAAGTTGATCTCTTACTAGTGCATGGAACTCGCTCACTATTTATCTTGTCACTGTGGTATGTTGGTTAGAGGCTCTGTCAGGTAATCTGAAAGTTGTGGGCTCTGGGTACTAAATGGTATGTCAAGATCTCGAGAAAAAAAAATAACACATAAGAGTATTTCATATTTCTGAAAAATGGAGTGTCAGTGTTGAAGAAGTCCAACTTTTGTGAGAAAAACGGATTCTCCGTAATTTTATGGAGGATTCCTTTATCAAGAAAACTGAGTGTCCGTTATTTTACGAAGATTTCTGGATAATTTTTTGCCTGTACTTTTTCGTGATTTAACGGAAATTTTTTCTAACAGTGTATATACCAATGAATTTGCGCAAGCCATTGTTGTTGTAGAGCTCAAAGCGTTATAAAACGACCCTTTTTGGCAAGGTTACCAAATTGAAAACCCGGCCTTCTGCTAAGGTTAATTCTACTACAGGTTAGAAATATTAATGTTATAAGTTCGGCACAGGGAAAATTTCTGCTGCTTGAGCGCTGGTATCAGTAAGAGATGTAAACGGACCAATCATAGAATTTTCCTGAATTTAAGGCTATATGAAAGTGATAATTTTAAAACCAAAATTGAGTGTTTTTTTTACTAAATTAAATTACATTTCTCTTAACCACACCTAGTTAAATTTAATTTTACAACGGTTCCGTATTTTATTAGGTTCATTACCAATAGCAGCGAAACTAACGGCAGAATTTTTCCCTGTGCCAAACTCTCCCATAAGAAAACACATTTTATTTTCAACCCGTAGTAAAATAAACCTTACTTCTGCTAAAGACGACTATGCCATACCTAATTCTGAGCCATACTTGAGCGTTTAACGTATGCGAGGAAACCCTATGTCTGCTAGAACAATTCATGGTAGATAAGTAATTGTCCTTATGTCCCCGAAATGTCCTGTGCTGAACTTACTCTCGCTTGCAGAATATTTCCTTGCTCCGGCAAGCATATTCGAAACCACCGAAAAACTACAATGTCGTCAAACATAAACATTCGCAAGCTAAAACGTACGGGGTATTGTTAAACTTTCAGATTTTTTGATGTCTTGCTGTAACATACGCACAGTTAATCGTTTACAATTTCAGACAAGTGGTGGGCAGAACAAATTAAATCACGCCACTTCAAGTCCAAAGTTAAGTGCACTAGACGTTCGTCATCCGGATAGTGGAGTCTAAAAAACTTACTAAATACACAAAATATCTGCTGGATTGTACAGAGGTTGCTCACGGTAAACTTAACATTTTTTGAGGTCCTGCTAAAATTTGGGTTTCAATAGTTTTTTTCTGTCTTTATACCACTTGCCAATGCAAATATTGTGACTTGACAAAAATGATTTACTCTTTACATTTCTCTGAAAATATAACGTCTTACACCATCACAAAATACAATTAAAAACTCCAGATTTTTGTGAAGATATTTGCATATCAGCTCGTTTCATTGCATTACGTGCACAGCTGCAACTTTGATACGCGATTAGATGTGATCTTTGAACGATTCTTGCAATGGGTTCGTACTACGAACATCAAAGTTTTTTTTGGACATACGTCATTGAGGGCGAATGTTGCCGTATTGCAGAAAAACCCACAAAACACAAAGAAAAGACAAAGGAATAAAAGCCAGTAAGCTGTAGTCAACAGACATAAAACGTACAGATTATTCCTGAAAGGAATTTAGTCATATCCCAGAAGACGACACAAGGACACGAACGGAAATAAACAATACAAAATTAATTCCTAAGAGAATGTTGTGGATTGGAGAAGGATGACAAAAAAAACATAAGACATACGAAATAATAATAATAATATAATTAAACTGACATAATTTGCAGTTTTCCTAAACTCTCTCTGACCACAAACACAGTTTACATATGTGACTGAAAACGAGAGAATCCCATTTATTGATGTTTCGATGTCCAGAAAAAAAAAAAAACAACAAAATTTCTACCAAAGTATATAGAAAGCCCACTCATACCGGACAATGCCTTAATTACATATAAGATAATTTCAAAAGTACGAAAACTGCCACAATAAACACTTGAAAACAGAATGTCCTGTTCAGATAAAATATGCAGGGGCGGAGCCAAAGGTTTTTCTGCAATACGGCAACATTCACCCGCAATGGCGTATGTCCAAAAAAACGTTCATGTTAAGTGATTATATGTTCAAGTCTCACGCATCTCGAGTCTGTACCAGTAAATCACAGACATGTATCTAAGAAACCTTATTGTGATTGGCCTAGTGAAATGAACGACGCCTCTGCTTAACAACAAGTTGAATATAACCATGAAGCAGAGCTGCAGATATTTAAGTATCTGCTAAATTTTTTTACCAAAATATGAGAATTTTTTAAACATTTTTGGGACTTTAAAAAATCTCAATTTTATCGTGAATTCTCAATCGCTCCACAATCGACTTTACTAGTAACTAAAAAGTCTTTAATAATGCATTTCTACATTACAAGGGTTGTAGTGAGCGACTGATTTTGGGAGAATATATTTTTGCACCAACTTGCTTCAATGCCTTACAAGCACATCTGCGGTTCTGATTCGTGGTCAGTCATTGGGTGTTTAACTGTCAGCGTCATAGGTTTCTACGTGTAAATCACAAACGAGTGGTGTCACAGTAACATAATTCTGATTGGAACATTCAAATGAATGACTCTGTGCACAGAACATTCTGCCTATTGCTATAACCATGATGCAGACCTGCAGACGTGCACGTAAGGCAATTAAATGAGTTGGTGCAAAATTTCTTTTCACCAAAAATCAATGGCTCTGGCGATGTGTGTACCTAAGTTTTTGACAGCGAGCTCATCGCAATGAGGTTCGTTACAACGGCAGGTCGTGTATTCGGTTCCGTAGTGACAACGGGTGGATCACGCCTTGGGCCAGGAACTCTGCGGCCAGGTCGGCCTATTCATACCTCGACAGACCTGACCGAGGCATTATACAGCCGTTGCCGCCCCTACATCTTGTTTACTCTTCCTTCTATTCCTCGCCGTCTCATCCCCGCCTCGAGCCTCTGTAGTTGTAGCTGTCTGTCACAAAAGAATGTGTTTGCCGCGGGCGAAGAGAAGTTCTCCTTCTGGAGGTTGGCGAGCCTTCAGACCGTCTCGTTATCCCCGCCTCCTCCAAGACAACAATCGTTCCCCCCGTCTCTCCGCACTACTTCTCAAATGCTCTCTCAAACACAACACGGGCCTGTCTGTCCCTTTGCCCAGCTCAGGGAATTAGCCTCCTCGGGTCTTGTCAAAATTGGAATCCTTCCGAGCGTCAAAGTCGTTGAGGAACGCAACTCTTCTGCTCTAGTCTCTTCTAGATGTCGCGAGGTTCAAGCCAGACGTCTTCCTTCTTTCAGCACAAGTCTCCTCAATATCACATCTCTCGGTTCCTCTTCCTCGTGGCGGTGTGTTCCAAGGGAACGTGCGGTCGGCGCAGTGGCTAGAGCACTAGCCTTCCACCAAGGCGATCAAGGTGCTATCCCCGGCGGGATCGACGTGGATTTTCGCATATGGGATATGTGCCAGACGATGCCGTTAATCGGTAGGCTTTCTTGAGGATCTCCCGTTTCCTCAGCCCTTAATTCCGGTGCTGCTCTACACTCATTCGTGTTTTGCCTCTGCAGCGTTAAATACCTAGACGTCAAGGTGGCTGCCTACCTGAGAGGCGTGACTTGGGCAAATATACAGATTTACGCGTTAAATTATATTAGCCAATGTTTAGACATTTCAATGATATCTCCATTGGACGAAAACCCTTTTCTGCACTGAGAAGAGGAGACTATTGCTACAGGAATAAAATCTTAGGGGAAAAAATACAATATGTTTTCAAGTGTTTTTTTGAAAATGAAAAAATCGTATTTGTTGATAGTTTTAAAAGGTATTTTAAAATTTTCCTAAACGTTCCTGTATCAACCTGGGCGTCACCGAGATGAACAAATAAGTCAGTGATGACATTATGTGTAGATTTTGCATATACTAAGCCACAACTTGTATAATTTAGCATATACTATATCTGTATCCTTGTTCTTGCCAGGGACTTCACTTCACTTCTCGTGGCGGGTATTTTACAGCAATATCCTGGTCAATGATTGAGAATTACATTATCTTTCGAAAATTAAAAAAAAAAAAAAAAAATACAAAAGGTTTTCTTTTGGTAATCGCATTGGTATTCCATTGAAGTTCACTTATATATTTTGCATTTCTTGTTAATTCTATTCTGTGATAAATATAGTTTTTAATATTTGCGCTTATACATAACAAATGAAATACAAATACATTTACAGGCCATTTTATTTCACTAATTGAATAAAACATGAACAGTGTTTTCTACAGAAGCAACATTACAGAAGATGTTTGCAGGCTTACGCGGTCATTGTTGATGTTAATGTCCGTAACATGATGCGAGATGTCAGCATTGTCGTCGCCTATACACTTTATACTTGAAGGAATAGTTACACAGATAAAATCTAAGCCTGTAAATACAGCTGCGCAGTAACACTAAACCTACGGTGGAAACTTCTTTGAATACGGAAATTTTCGATTGATTTAATGTTGTAGCTGCTACAATAACAGACATAACAGCCTCAACATCCTTGATACAAGAAAATTGAAAAAAAAAATCGGCATTTAAGAATCTTTACATATCTGTTCCAAAATATTCAAGTCAATATTTTACAAATTTGAAACAATACATGGTATGATCTTTGGAAGAACTGTGCAATGGGAGTGCATGACTGGATTCAGTTTCATGGACGTACTCCATTGCAAATTGAACGACTGTCAAAGAAAACTAAACAAATAAAAGAAAACCATAATATAAGCAGAGTATGCTTAGTCAGCAAGATACATACACAACAAGAAATTCCAAAATGGAATCGGGTCAAATATAAACAAGGAACAAGCAGATAATAAATGAAAATAATAACAAATAAAATTAAAAAAAACAAGTAACATGCGACACAACGATGAGATGAAACAAAAAACACAGCAAATATCAGACACGAACAGAAAAGTAACAAAAAAACACAACAAATAGACGAGACAAAACGCAACAGGTAACAGACGTATACAAAAAAAGACAAACGACACAACGAAGAGACGAAACAAGACACAGTAGTTTTCCAGACAGACAGTGTTACGACATTTCGAGAACTGGAATCTGTTCCCGTCATCAGGTAGACACACAGGGTTCAGGAACACGAGATGGTACCAAGGAAATATATTTGACGATACGGGGTCGGCTGCTCAAGTGAGTGAGTAGGTCTGTTTTCAATTACCTAGGCGATAAAAAAAAGTAATATAGGCTACTAATAATGAAAACAATAGAAACTCTTCAGGCTGGGTTTAAATGGGTAGTGCCGAAAAAAAGAAAAATGAAGAAAAATATATTTAGTTATTATGAGAAGCAATAAAACATGAGCTTCAAAAAATGTTTGCTGCAAGTATCTGATTGATTGAAATAAATTTTGCTCGACATGCCAATTTTTCTTTTTATATAGCAGACTGTTAGATTAGGTCTAATATGCCATGCATTTTTCGCGTACAAAGCCAGGTGGATTTTCCTTTGCGTGTAAGTGTAATTTGCTTCCGTTTCATGTATGGTATTCTTACTCAGCCTGTCTACAGCACCCACCCGTTATACAACGGAAGTGAAAAATTACCTTCAAATGTGGATATTTTGACCGCTGGGGCAACATTTACCAACTGAAAATATTTGCTTTAGTGCCATTTTGTGAATAAATTGCAAAATTTTTAACTAAATGGATCGAACTTACCGGTTTGAATACTGAATATATACGAATTTACATCTTCATTAAATTGTTCCGAAAACAAATATATTTAGTGGATCAATTTTACCCTGCAGTCAAAGCATCTACATTTAACGGTATGCAAAATAATCCATCTCGAGGGCAAACTGCCAGTGCTATGCTAAATAAGTAATTTCGACTGCGCCCCACACCAATGTAATCCAGATTCGATTCATCGAGTGGCCATCCCGTAATTTTTGTTTGCGGGAGAATCGTGCCGGACGATGCCGTAGGTTGGCGGGTTTTCTCAGGGATCTCCCGTTTCCAACGCTCCTTCATGATGGAGATGGTAATGCAAACACTTCATGTCACCAGCGCTAAAGACCTAGATGTTAAGCATCGACTAACATATCTACACAACCTGGATACCTCCAAGTATGCACTGCATTATTATTGATAATTAGCAGATGTATTTTAATAACATCACACAATTACTGTAGTTACTCGCAGTGTACTTACATGAACCCACGCCATCAGACAAAAAGTAAAGAGAATCGAGTCTCTATGATTTGATTCCACTTTAATTTAGCGCTTACGCTTTGACTTCAATACACACAGGCAATATAAAATCGCAAGAATCATTTGAGCTTGCGTATTCAACAGAACAGTGAGCACCTTGAACTATTTGGACGACGAAACGTTCAGAAGTTACGCACCATAATTTAGAATTGACCCAGTCAAATGGGGAAACGCCGATAACAACGAAGAACGATACATGGAAACCTACGAAACAGGTCGCGATACGTCAATATTATTGAATATAAGTAGTCCTGTTGACTGCAAACAATTAATTTTGTGATATTTTTGAGAGGTTTGTTATCAGTAACAATACGAATTCGACTACCAGCTGTTAACAGATTTACAGATATTCAGTTGAACAGTACATTCGCTAATTAAAAGGGTGAAACAGATTTACTTCAGTTGTTCTTTGCTCTACACGTTGAATTCGGGAATTATCTTTGCGTTGTTAATCCTTTCAGACCCACATAAACTTATAGAGTACCGTGTTGCAATCAAGGTAAAAATATTACCCGAGGGCCGGGGTATCTAACCCAGAATACAGATTTTATGAGAGTGTGAGCCTGTAGGCAATCTGCGCACCCCGAAGAATGACATGAAATCAGGTTCTAACGACTGGAGAAGCGCCGGAATGAAAGGAGAGGAGGATCCCCGAGAAAACCCGCCTGCCAGCGACATCGTCCGGTCCGGGAATCGAACCCTGATCGCCTAGGTGGGAGGCGAGTGGTCTGATCATTCGGCCGCCACGGTCCCTTGCATCCAACGTGAATTTTGAACCGTACTTTATCCATGTCCCATCTGCGATAGCGTAAGTACCATGACCAATAAATGCTTTCTCGCGGTTGGATGTCTGACGTTCATTCATACACAAGGAAGAAGCTAAAAACTTTGGTAACTGAATCTTGTCTACAGCTGCGGGAATAATCCACTTTCCGCTGCAACATGAACACAACTGTACACACCCGGTCTGAGAGGGTTTATTTTACACTTTCCTTCCCTTCGTTGCTAGGGAGACATCGAACTTACGAGTTTAATAATCATATGTTGAACTTAGCCGCATGTTATGTATTTTCTAGACGGGCGTCTGACAGCCTGCGATGATCCTCAAGACTCGGCCGAGTGCGTGCATGCGTACGAGGGCAGGGAGGAGGGCAGCACACCAAGGCCCGATCTGCAAGGCATTCCAGGAATTTCCATATTGCCAAGAGGTCAAGCGGACCAGGCCTCCGCCCCCGCCTCCAGACAACTTCACTAGTTACAAAGGATATCTGAAGAGGTCTACCCTCGGCCCGGGAATGCGGCAGACCTTAGGGTCGTCGGTTGTTGGTGGGGGGAGGGGGTGAGCGGCTTTGTTTTCCGCCCGCTGTATCCGATAATCCACCAGCGCCTTTGTGGACGCGGTGTCGGAAAGGGGCGAGGGTGGTTGTGGGCTGTTGGGGGGCAGAGGCACCAGAATATTGCCCCGGCAGTTAACCCCCGGCTCCGGGGGTGGCAGGAGAGAGCAGACGCTCCCCGTCGTAAGAAAGTGCTCCTGCCGCATCGTCGAGACGCCTTTGTTCTCCGCCGCCGTCACAGACGTAGGCTGCCCCCTCCCTCCACCCTGACATCTACCTCCTGTGTGATAACAAAGTTACCGTCCTGTGTCGATACAGCCCGGCGGAACAAACTGCCGAGTTCGAACACTTCCGATAATTTTTGGCATGTTGCCTCTTTACCTTGGGAGACCCACCAGGCGGAAAAAGCTTTTACGTCAGTTGCCCATGTTTCATTGTATATCGTAATCTTTGTGGTAACTTTACAGTACATAAAGTGTTGGTTATCAAGACATGTATAAAGTACCTGTATCGGTAAGACTTAGGGCCGATCGCACAGCCATATTAAGTATAATCTAAAAGGCATCTCTGAGTGATATGTGAGAAATTCTCATCGCAGGGACGAAAAGTGAGTGAAATCTGAAGAAAAGCTGAGGAATTCTTAAGGTGTCGACAGACCGTCCTTAAGGTTTTCTCGAGCTGCGAATCAGCTGCAAATAGAGTTTATAATGCCACATGGTGGAAAATAATAATATTATCTTGAATTTATTACTAACATTTTAGAGAAGTAACATAACCAAGGTGTAAAGGAAAGACCGAAATGGTATCTGCGACATAATTTATATTCGTTGTATATTTTTGCATGAAAGCGATGTCGCGTTTTGTAATGTCACTTTGTTTTTAAACAAAATGGTTACGATAGCATAATATAAACAAAATCAACAATGTATTTTTTATAATTTTTATTGTTAATTTTTCAACTTTACAGTATGCGAAACACTAAATATAAATAATCATATCGCCGTCATGTACTTTTTATGCATTACAAATGGAAAATAATATACATTTTAGCTACATTCGCAAGTCGGTACATGCAGAGAAATTATATTTCTCACTAATATTGTGGTAACACTTCACCTCAACTGGGATATCTTGATTTCCTGACTCTGCAATGCAAACAAAAATTTCTTAGATTTTACTCAAGTTCTCCTTGGTTTCATCTTTAACCAAAGATTTTCCTCACACGACTTTGTAATCGACCCTTATACATTTAATCATTCTACCTCAACTCACTTTACCTTCGCAGAGTTGTAGGCCTATAGTAACAAACATTACGACCATGGTGAGTTACCCTATATTACGATACTTTACAGCAACTTAAGTTATATAGATACAGTTTACAGTTACGTGGATTTAGACGTAACAGTTTTTTAGAGCTCGTGGGTAGGCAAAAGATAATAACTTAAATTCAGCGTGTTTAGACTATGATCTTTGATTTTAATCCCCGACGCAAAAAAGGGGTGTTATAAGTTTGACGTGTCAGTCTGTGTATCTGTGTGTCTGTGGCATCGTAGCTCCTAAACGAATGGACCGATTTTGATGCTGTTTTTTTTTGTTTGAAAGCTGACTTGATAGAGAGTGTTTTTAGCTATGATTCAAGGAAATATGTTCAGCCGTTTAAATATTATCAGGTATTTTCTAGTTCTTTTCTTTTTAGCGAATGTGAGAAATTCTACTGGTATGAGCGATTTGAAATTTAGTTTCCTGTGAGTCGGAGGATTTTTAAATTTTTAATTTAAGTCTTAATTTGTTACAATGGAGATATGTAATCAACTGTAGTGAATTTTATATACGCCATTGTTAGCGGATGTCCCTGAGTCGCTGACAGCCGACACTTACATAAAATGACAAAGGACGAGAAAATGAGCAATATTAAACTAATAAACAAACAAAGGAAGATAGAATTTGCTGTAGTTAGCAAAAATACAAATAATTCCGAAATACGAATATAGTCGGTATGAACTGGAATCCAACAAAACGAAAAATAATGTCAAATAGACAAGGATTAAACAATGCACACGATAAGTTAAAACTTAAATTTAAAAAAATCTACTCACAGGATATTAATGTTCAAATTGATCAGACCAGAAGAATTGCTCACATTCACTTAAAATAAAAAAAAATTACAAAAGAACTGATAATCTTTAAACAGCTGAACTGATTTCCTTGAATCATAGTTAAGAACAATCTCGATCAAGTCAGTTTTCAAACAAAAGAAAACCGCATCAAAATCGGTCCATTCAGTTAGGAGCTACGATGCCACAGACAGACACACTTATAACTTATAACACCCCTCTTTTTGCGTCGTGGGTTAAAATATAAGACAGTGGTGGATAAAGGTAACGAGGACAATACAAATTAACACAGCGACAAAAATATTTGTAGATAGGACAACACAGACGATAATAGTAAGTCGGCTCCCTTCGACGACAACAGATTCTATTATTATTATATATATATATATATATATATATATATATATATATATATATATATATATATATATATTTTTTTTTTTTTTTTTTTTTTTTTTTTTTTTTTTTTTTTTTTTTTTTTTTTTTTTTTTTTTTACTGTCAGAAAAGTGTCTCATGAGACAGGCATCTGTTCTGATCTCCAGGCACATGAATAATCTGAGGAATTCCGTTTTTAAAAAATCGCAGAAAATTGTCACTTGTATTTCTAGTTCAGCATTTTTATTCAAAACTACAAAAAATACAGTGTAGTTTTTATACATATCTTGACATAGACCATGACACTGTTCTTTAGTGTTAATTAATTATTTTCTATCAGTTGGCTTTCCTTTCTAGTACTGAAAGGTTTTATGTAAATTTGGACGTTGACATGCCACTTATTCTAAAACTACGGATGCTAAAATATTGTCAATACTGTAAATAACAGTCCCAATATATGTCTACAAAACAAAACGTTTTCTCGTACTAATGTAAAAATTACTAAACTAATACAATTTTAATGAACTACCCCCTCAGCGACCTCGCAAGAAAACATTTCTTACATTAAGAAAATTAGACAGACAGACCACATTCGCCAATCCTTCTAGAAATGAAGTGCAGTGCGGTTGTGTTGCACAAAGTATGGCTGAATCTCATCACGCTTGAAGTACGCATGTTGAAGAACACGGAAGCTAAACGTGATGTAACGGCATCGGAAACAGCTTCGTAAGAACACCAAATATTGGCGACCAGTTGTCTCGCTTGAATGTCGCTTGGAAAGGATGCGTATCGTACAGGGTATCGCTCACTATACAAGCTTAACGGCTCCCTTAACGACGGGTGTTTCCCTATGAACTAAGTGGCTGCCAGCCAACTCAAGGGATGTAAAAAAATATCATTTCTTCGCTCAGGCGAAAGTGAAATATAGATTTCCGTTAGGCTCAGATCGCTGTTGGCTTGTGCGTTTGAGGCGGTCACCGTATGTCCTCCACAAACCGAAAGGCTGACGTTCGAATACACAGCGATCTCCTAACCCTTTCAGGCCCAGTGAAAACGATTGATTACATGTTTCAGATTAATTATATGTATGATTCGAACTGTGCACAGCAAGGTCCAACGTCCGCTGAACTTAATTTCTTCACAATAATGTAACGTGTTTGTTTTGTAAAATTTGGCTGCAGATCTGGTCTATGATTGGTACCTACATATGCCGTTATGATCAACTATCAAGTACACATTTAATAGACTAGAACTAAAATAAGTACACCACGAATCAGGATCAAAACTGTACTTTTTTGCAGCCTCTGAATTCATACATTGATGTTGATTTAAAAGGATCAATTATTGTGTTATCTTATTTAATTTGTGGTCTACCTGCCGAGTGACCCACCGAACTAAAAGCGGGTCATTCAATTGACCAATAAAATTAAATGGTTTCTTGCCAAATATGGTTGTTTGGTTTGATTCCTTCAATAATTTGATTTCTCGTGCGATCTTCTATGATCTCGGCATGATTGGGTATGTGTGTCATATTAAGTATTACATGACTTAAGTCACAATTAGCGACTCATTTCTTGTAAGAAATAAGGAAATAAAATGGTTGCCTGACACTACATCATCCCGTAGTGATAAATTCTGTATTCGTAGAAGTTAATTGTAAAGCATTTGTTTTGCTGGCGACGTTTCACAATTCTCTATTGTGA